>JAXBDA010003401.1:0-34898 GCA_036023075.1 Gaultheria prostrata
TCACCACGTTTAACCCTTCCACTTCTCTCCAGGTATGATTATTTAAAGTTTGGATTTTTTAAATCGTGATTTCTGGTTTTCCCCAAAAGATGTAGGGTTTTGGTTTAGAACCGACAAAGATTTTGCAATGAGGGGTTGTTTTTCCCTTCTTTTTTGTCTCGCTTTGTACTTTACCCAAAGGATCTAGGGTTTTAAAAGGCAAAAAAATTTAGGGTTTTGTTTCGGACCTGACAAAGACTTTCTTTCTTTATCCAGAATTTGTTCTTATTTAATGACACCGACGTACGATTTAGTGGGTGTTAGGTCACTTTTTGTAATAAAAAAAGGGCACCCATGAATGGTGTGCTATGGTCAGTGTTTGCATGTGCTGTGTGGTCCCAAAGTTTCACTTTATTTTTTTCAAATTAGGGTCCCATCATATAATTATTGAACCTTATTGAATACATATATGCATTTGTGCAGGATGTCTTGGCTGTTTACTTTAGAATTGCATGTGGGTGGTAAATTTTAGTGGGAGCCAGCTGTTGTGTATAATGGGGGTACTGTGTTCTATATCGACAATTGTGACTCTGATAGAATGTCCTTGATTGAGATTAAGGACTTGTACAAGGAAGCAGGAGGATTGGGGACAGTGGTAGATTTTTATTTTAAGGTTCCTGGTTATCCCTTAGATGTTGGCATAATGGGGTTAAAATCAGACAAGGATGTCATTAGAATGCTTGAAATGTACACAGAACTCCCTGTGGTGGTTGTGTATGCAAAAAAGGTGGGTGACCCCATTATTGCTCTATCACCATCTGGTAAGGTTTTGAGCAGTCCAAATGCAACTAAAAAGAGTGGTGGCACAAAGGTTTTACCAATTGAAGGAGTTAGGGTTAAGGTGTCTAATGAGGAAGAAACTGGTACTGAGGAAGAAATGAATGTGGATGATGAGGGTGAAGGGTTTGTGGATAATTTGGGAGTGGCAGTGGGAGTGGTAGACTTATCTCAGTTTGACATATTATTTGAGGATGATTACTCTTTTTATGATACAGTTGTAGGTGGACCTTTTTATACATTTACCAATGATACACCACATGAGAATGATAACAATGATGATATTGAGATTGAGGAACAAGTTATTAACACAGGGGCTGATGACAGTAATGACAGTGATGACAGTGACTATGTTAGAGGAAGTTCTGGTGAAAGTGCTGACACTGATGATAGTAGTGTACGTAGCTGGATGTTGGAAGACCTAGAAGGTCCAGATGATGATGATATCTTTGCAACCAATAAGGGTGATAAGGGTGGCCCTAATGTTGGTGGAGGTACTCAAGACTTGCAAGATGGTGACCAAAACAAGAAGACCAAGGGTAAACAACCAATGCCAGTTCAAGAAGATGTGGAGGTTGAAGATGGGATATGGTATTCTGAGGAGGAAGATGATGAGTTCTTGGGAAGTGTAAGAGGTTCAGATGAAGATGAGGTGGTTAGAGAAAAAACCATTGAATACAATGATAGCCTGATGCATAACCCAAAGTTGATGGTGAATATGAAGTTTCCCTCCCCCCAAGTGGTCAGAAGGTACTTACAAGAGTTCAATGTCAAGAATGGATATGACATTAAGTACTTAAAGAATGAAAACAAGAGGATTACAGCAAAGTGCAAGTATGGATGTACTTGGAGGATCCATGCATCTCCAATAGGGAGGTTTGGGACCACATTTCAGATCAAATCATTGAAGGGTGAACACAATTGTGGCAGACATTATGATAATGGGCAGGTTAACTCAAGGTATTTGGGTAGGAAATTTGCTGATGAAGTGAGGGATAATCCAGACATAAATCCAGATGTGTTAAAGAAGAAAATCAGGAGGAAGATTATGGTCAATGTTAGTAAGTGGCAAGCCTATAAGGCAAAGAGGAAGGCAAGGGATGAAATTAAAGGAGATCTGGCTGACCAGTACCTTAAATTATGGGACTATTGTGAGACTGTGAAGCATCACAATCCTGGTAGCATGCTTCTACTTAGGGGGGACCCCTATGCAATTGTACCAACTTTTCAAAGAATGTACTACAGGCTAGGAGCATTGAAGTTAGGGTTTTTGGCTAGTTGCAGACCTATCATAGGTCTTGATGGGTGTCATTTAAAGGGTGTGTATGGTTCACAGTTACTGAGTGCTGTAGGGAGGGATGGAAATGACAACATTTTCCCCATAGCAATGGCAGTTGTTGAGATTGAGGGCAAGGATTCTTGGAGTTGGTTCATGACTGAGTTATGCAATGACATTGGGAGGGTTGAGGACATGGGGTGGACATTTGCTTGCGACCTAACGTTGTAATAATTAGCGTCGCCCCAAGCGTAGGGCTAGGTCGGTTGTAGCATAATAACTCGGAAGTCCAAGGTCGAATCCACAGGGAAGGGTCGGAGCTAGTGAGAGGTTTACTTTACAGTAGGGGTTTTGGCGTTAGGACGGCCAACCTTTTGGTTTGGTTTGGAGTTTTCTCTACTTGAAAATTACTAGAAAATAAAGATGTAATGATAATTAAAGAAAGGCGAGGTCTAGGGGTTCATACCACCCATGACTACGGATATTTGATGGCTCTCAACTATAACTCAAGTGAGAGACAAAATCACTTGCTCTCACACGGAAGATTTAACAACGAAGCTCAATTTAGGTTTAACAATGGTATAAGTTCGTTGAGGCATTTTTACAAACACTTAGAATGCCATAGCTCCAAGCATCATGTGTGGCAAGTGGTCAAGCCCTTGCCTACACAAGATCAAAAAGGTTAACAATTCTAAGTTTTCATACATAAAATTGAACTAACCCAATGAAAACCTATTTTTACCACATGAATGGGGTTTGGAAATGGAAAGAAACTCAGTCAAGCATTTTATCGAACACCTAGAGTGCTATGGTTCAAAGCATTGAGTGTGCCAAGGTTCTTTGTCTACACCCAATCAAAGAAGTTAACAACTCTAAGTTAAGACCGAAAATAGGAGTTTAATCCATTCACAACCCAACAATAAACACAAAAAC
Organism: Gaultheria prostrata; assembly: GCA_036023075.1. Lineage (NCBI taxonomy): Eukaryota > Viridiplantae > Streptophyta > Magnoliopsida > Ericales > Ericaceae > Gaultheria > Gaultheria prostrata. Next base: position 3,026 of record JAXBDA010003401.1, read on the forward strand.
GTGAAAAGCCATCGAACACCGAAGTCATGGGGTGATTTTCACCCCATGACCAAGCCTAAACTACTACTCAAACATGCTTAAATTAACCAACAAAGAGAAAAACGTGATTAATAAAAACATGACGAAAATGGAAATAAACTTGAGATTAATAAAGATAAGAGGAGTACTTACAACATTAATGAACGAAATTTACCTTGAATCAAAATGGAAAATCTTCAAATCTTAGAGAGAAGAGAGAGCTAAACTAAGAGGGGGTAGAGAGAGAAAGTCTCTCCCCCAACATGCCCTAAAATCTGACAAAGAGTGGTATTTATAGGGCCCAAAAAATGTGTTAAACTTACTACACAAATGCCCTTAATCGCCAACTTTTTGCCCATAATTCTGGTGCTTGAACCGGTTCAAGGTTTTGCTTGAACAAGTTCAACTTACATTTTTAACATTCTGATTTGCTTGAACTGGTTCAGCGTTTTGCTGAACAGGTTCAGCTGAAGTTTTTAACATTTTGTTTTGCTTGAACTGGTTCAGCGTTTTATGGAAAAATGCTCTTGTCGCTTCTCCTTGACTTCTTGACCTTCCGGCGTCCCGAGCCCTAGCCATATCTTCATTCCTTGGCTTGAGGGACTTGGTGGCGGTGTGCCACATTGCCTTGAGTCTTTGAGATATTTGGGGTGCTTTCTCTAGCGCTCAAACGGCCTTAATTGTCGTGTTTAACCTGTAACTTCCAAAAACACAACTCGCGCAAAATCAATCGTATAAAAGCACAAAATGCACGTGTGTGTGATCAAGACGAGCAAGATAAGCCCGGACAAATACAACATTTGGGGCTTATCAGCTTACTTTTCAGATTTTCATTTTTAATTTTTTGGATTATGGTCAGAATGTGTTTTGAATCTGGGAAGAGTGTTTGGGAGAAATATGTAGAATGCATTTTGCAACATGGATGTTTGAGAGATATGTGTAGAATACATTTTGTAGGTCTTTTTGTTAATCAAAATGAGAAAAGTGAAAAATGAGAAGTCAAAAAGTTTCTCCTAACCTACTTTTGACTTCTCCTCTTCTTTCATCAAATGGGAAATGAGTTTTGAGAAAATAAATTATGGATGTTATCCCCCATACACCCAGAATTAAAAAAAGAGAATGGGAAAAGTTGAAAAGGAGGTGGCCAAACACCCACTGTTTAGGTTTTTTTGTGGAATCCAACTCTTTAAGAAACATCAACATTAAAAACTAAAGATAATTTGGTTACCCAAAATACTCTTGATTTGACATCTTATATAAACCCCAAAAGTGTTCCAATTGGATTGTGACTTAAAAAAAAAGGCAAAATAAGAAATGTAGCCAATTGTGCCCATTGAAAAGTCAAAATAGACATGTAATTTGGGAAAACAAAACATGGGATTATGGGCCAAGAAAATTGGACGGAGGGAGTATTGTTTTGTATGGAAAATAAACGGTAAATTACCAAAACCACCCTTGAGGTTTATTGAAATTATAGATTGTCCTCTTACATTTGAGAAATTACAAATTACCCCTTATTGATTAACAAATACCCTGTCGTGAGGTTGTTAGGAAATTCGAAGGAATCTATTTGACATCATCAAATCCTAGTAACAATGGACCGTATTGTCCTTTTGTAGCATGTGAAAAGCTATTTTCACACATATATAGCCTCTCACAAGCTACACAAGAACAGTTTGGTCCATTGTAATTAGGATTTGACGATGTCAAACAAATTCTGTCAAATTTCTTATTGGCCACATCATGACAGGGGGTAATTTGTTATGTGACGGGGGTAATTGGTAATTTTTCAAACATGAGGGGATGATATGTAATTTTTGGAAACCTCAGGGGTGGTTTTGGTAATTTATCCAAAAATTGAAAATTTCTCCCATATCTGATGGGTACCCGCTCCGCTTATTTGGAGGCGGATATTATCCTATTTTTCACCCACTAGGAATGGGTATGGTAAAACTTATAAAATCCCCAATCAAACATGCAGCAAGTATAATTTACGATGCCCACCCCCGAATATCCGTATCTGCCCCGTTCCTATATATGGGTGTGTATAAGTATGCATACATGTACAATATGTAATTAAGTATATGTACTGGAGCTAAAGAAAAGTTCATGATCGTATTTGTTACTAATATTTTATATAATCCTGTATTTGTGGACTATATTGTTTGTAACTAGCTATTCTAGTTTGTTTTAAACTAGTCGTTTTTATTATTGTAGATGCATAGATTAATTTGTTTTGATATTATCTTTGTTTCTTGTTCAACTAGTTTGGATATGGATTTACCTAAATATACCGATCCTCAATAGGAGGCGGTTATGGTGGATTGTCCACTATCCCTTCTGGGTTTGGAGGCGGGGATGGGGAAGACTTCTCCAATTGGAGGTCAAGGGTAGTGGAATAGGATCCCAATCCATACCCTACCCGTTGCCGTCCCTTAAAATAAATCCTAAGCAATCTAAAATGTTGTCATCACCATTTTCTATGGTCGGTGTTTGCTAAATATACGTTGAATGCTGTTATTGGACGAAACTTTAGCTACGTCTTTCACAGCCGGCCGCTTTAAGCCTTCCAGAACTGAAAAACATTTATGGGCACCTTATACTTTAGTACCCCTTTACATATATACTTCTTTTCATTTCACCGTGTCTCATGCACATTTCAAATTTTTGTTCATTTATATTTCTTGAGAATTTTAGAAGACATTTAACCGGAATTGCATTGAGAAAATATATCTTACTGATTCCACATTAAATACATGCGCGCACATATTTTACGACAAGAAATATATCATACGTACATTTCTTATGCAAAGACATGTACAAGAGCGCATAATATTTCAAAAATATTACTGTTCCTTGAAAATAAGCCCAGCTTTGCTTAGATCTTAAGAAACAAATTTATGTAACCTTCTACCGGAGCATGTATAACCATCCTCTTGTTTACCTAACAATTGTTTACTTTGTAAGACATCTCTCCATTCACCTAATATCTCAAAAAGTTAGAATTAATCTTCTTTTAGGTGTGATCTTCATATATTTTATATTTAAAAAAGATTAAAAAATAGCCAAATATCATTATAAATCGAGCCTTATATATTAAGTCTCAATCAATTGGAGTTTGCTATTGCCAAAATTTATGAAACCAATTCGAGTATATATATATGTTTTTGGCATTAACTCCTAGTTTGTTGATGATTGTATTAAGAGTAACTTTTCAAGCTTATATTCTATTAGATGTCTTTATTCTTGATTTTGTTTTTGAGTGAATAAGGCTTCATTAAAACGACATTTGGTTTAAAAAACTTCTAGAAGTTTACGTGAGACAAGAAATGACTATTTAGATAATCAATTAAACCAAAAAAATAAATACCAGTTTTCCCTCTCTCTCTCTCTCTCTCTCTCTCTCTGACTTAATTAATTGATACCCATTTTTTTTTTCCGAACACTGATTCACTTTGGCTCGTTTATTCAATTTTTTTCCTTTTGTTAATTTTCCATTAATTATTTGCTCTTGTCGTTGGAGGGAATCTAAAAAGTAAAAATTATGAAACAAATAAATTTTTTACTAAAGGCAAAAATAATCCAAAAATTCTGTCTGTTTTGGGTTATTTTTGTCTTTAGTGATTTTTTTTTTTAAATTTTGATCATATTATATTTTTAAAAATTTTCTCATCGGGGAAAAAAACATAAAATTCAAAAAATATTGACACAATACAAATAATAAAGGCCAAAAAATTTGAATACACAGAAAAATTTATAAGTTGCGAGACATCTCATGATTTGGCGACCCACTACCTAGTCCATCCAGTTTGTCACGTGAGGCGCTACTCTGATTTAGCCCACTACGCGTACCATCTAAAATTCCTCGTGAATGAATCTACCCAGACAAATGATAAAGGGTGCGCTTCAGCTTCCCAAGAAATTAATCTTTTGTTTGACTCTTTACCATGAGCAAGCTAATTCAGCCCGTGGAATCCGAGCGGCCAATAATTTAGAGGAAAAACAAAGGGGACCACTGGCTGAGCCAAAAGTAAGGATGTGGGGTCAGCTGATTGAAAATTCTTTGCTTTCGAAGTATATACGCTGAACCAAAGACTTATAGTTTAGCGGTTATCATATGGTTCTTCTACAGGTGAGAGTAGAGTTGTAGCCTTGGCAGAGGCGTTTAGGGTTTAGGGCTATGGATAGCTTCTAGATCCCTTCTAGACTAATTCACTAATTCCCCCGCTAATCCCCACTTATGTATATCGAATATTCGAATGGCAAAAAAAGTATATACACTGAGTTTACACTGTATGGATTTTTTCGACAAGATTTTCAGTACTATTGTACAAGTCATTCTCCAGACATATATCACAAAAATATTATTTAGCTCACTCATTTTTAACTAAGTGGAAAGAACATATTTTTAGGGGAAACTTGGTCATTGTGTAGCTCATTAAAGCATCCCTTCTTCGCTTCATTTAGTTTGTGACTGAGGGAAACAGATATAAATAAGGAAGCTGGTAATGAGAAATCAGCAATTAACAATACTTTTGCTTATGGCTCCTTCGGTCTACAATTTTATACCAGAAGAACAAGGAAATTTGACCTATATATACTGGACAATTAGGTCAATGGTTATTGTACGCAATCAATACTTACAAATGCCGTTTTACTTGGGTTGCGTTCGAATGACAGACATCTTAGGTGCAATGAGAATGTGACTCCAAAACTACAATTTATATGTTTTCAAAGAGTTAGAATAAGAATGAGATTACTGATCTCCCAATTTATGAGAAATCACTTTCACTACAACAAGGCTTTTTCCCGCACTTTTTTCTCTACATGTTACACAAAACCCATTTATAATCCATGTACAAGAGTAGAGCACCGACGGACAAAACAAAGTTTCATTAGTCTCAAGCCCATAATATTAGGCTTGTTCATTTGGGGTTTTCAAACCGGGTTTTGAAAACCCTCCCTTGTTCGGTTTCCCAAATGGATTTTCTGCCTTGTCATTCAACAAATGTGGTTTTCAAAAAAACAAAAAAAATGGCAAAAAAACACTTTTGAAAACCACCAGGTTTTGGGTTTTCAAGATGGGTTTTCAAAAACCCATCCAAACAAGGTGAAAGTTTTCCCCATTCCGTGTTCTCATTCTTATGCTGCACAGATGGAAATTTCATGAATATTAGAGAAATAGAATACTCATCCCTGATTTTAGATTGCTGCCACCCAAATTGAACCTCGGAAGAATTGTATCATTTCTGGTTACAGCTTGCAGCAGTTCATAGAGCAATTATATGAGAGAAAAGTAGTCAAAAAAGTAAAATTTACTTTTGGATGAATTAGTTGAGAACTGTCGGGATCAGATCACCTAATTAACCCCTTTTTTAACATGTCAACCATAGAGGGGAATCTCCATGTACATAAGTGATGCAGGATAGATTGGCATCAAGGATATTGATTTCCTTTTCAGTAATTCTATGTGGATTTTTTTTCTAGTAATTTATTTCCTTCCTGTAAATAAGTTAGAATTGATTCCCATCAATACTGCCTCATTCTTAGCACTTATGATTAGCTAGTTTCCATCCTTTCTTAAATTTTCTTTTATGCATTTTACCTTTTTATTAACTGCTAGGTCTTGCAATAAGTAAGAGGATAACGAATTCTACAGAGTATTGTTTTGCTTAATAAAATTCTGAACTTTGTTCTATACAAAGTGTTGACACAAGATTTTGCCTCCCTTTATATCAAATCAAATCGATGATGTTATCGCATGGAAGAGACGTTGAATCATCAAAAAATCAAACAGGCCCTACCATGTAGAACCTCGATTCCCGGTGAAAGTAACCGGCACAGTACATATCATATCGATGCCGCGTAGTAAGTCAAATATCAACTTCAAAAATCACAACATCTGCATGTGCATAGTCTGGATGACAAACAAGCCATTTCAAGGAGGCCATAACCCTCCTTCCATTAGTTCGTCAGAAATCAACTCCCGGAAGCTCGATTCTGGGCCAATTGCCAGCTTTATCATCGATAAACCCAATCTAACATTGAGACCGTTAGATGCATTTATTTTGATATATCTTAGTGATCGGTTCAGGCAATGTCAAAATCAGAGGACGTTAGACCGCTGAACTATCACTCCACTTTTACCTTTACCTGGTAAAAACAGTCGAACAGGGCCAACAGGCCTAGGTTTTGTCTCTACATCTTCAAATCTTACCAAACTTCATATTTGAGCTCCACATGATGTGTTTAAAGCTCACGTACGTCAAGGTTTGGGCGATTCAAAGCCCGTTTGTGATTTTTGAGGACACTGCGCTTTCCCAAGACGACTGATTCCATGATCATGGACATCAGGACCTATTTTTGAAATCCAAACCATTTATAAATATATTCTCACCATTCTGAAACCCTCTGTAAAATTTCAGGTCTATTAGACTTCGTTTGGTCAAGAACCGGTTGATCAGATCTTTGGAAAAATGGACGTTGCTACGATGTCCACGGCACGTCAAAACGCTAGAGTGACCTCCCAGGATGAAGCTGGATCAAAGCACTTTGTGCTAGACGGACCAAGCTGGAGCAGCAAGGCACCACCGGGGGAAACCCCCATAGGCGGCCTAGGGACATGCGGTTATCACCACAAGTTGACTCGTGGAATAGGTGCCCTAGGGATGGGTGCCTACTTCCCCTCTCCTCTCCTATAAATACCCCCCTCCTCTCATTTGTTCGACAAATATTCCAAGTTTCGACCTTTAGTGGTGCTCTGTCCCTTCCAATTTCCGGAGTTTCACCCTTCGCGGTGCTCCAACTTCAGTCCAAGGAAAGCTCGTGGTGGACATCTTGGTCCGAAAAAACCCGACTTCCTCTTCTCTTAGAAATCTCGGGGGCACGGTTGACCCTCACCCGAATTTCTCAACCGAGTCTTAGTCCGTCGAGTCATAGTTTTGCCTTAACCTCGGACTGCGACGCAGAGTTTTCACTGCCGGATTTCTCTCAAAAGGAATCTCAGTTTACAAATCCTACCGTTACTCTGCCCGAGTACGGGTATAAAATCATCCACTTTCTATCGGAGGTTATAGCCGATTTTTCAAGCGATTTTTCAAATATCGATTCTCAACCCGCGGTTCGAGCCGTGAGTCTGTAAGTAAATTCTTTTCAAATACCAATATCTTCCGGCTCATTTGATTTAGCATGTAGACAACATATTTAAAATTGTGGCGGATCAGCTACTGCCCATGGGCCAGGCCCGCATCTAGTTTTGAACGACGCATACTGCATATTTATATTTTATTCAATTTGTGAGTCAAAAGAATTCACCATAATATAAATGTGTCTCTACTTATGTGCAGCGCGATAGTTTCATTGTGGTTTGAGACGAGGAATATAAAAAAGATTGACATAACGGCGTTTTTGCTAAAGCAAGGCTTGACGGAGGTCTTGTTACATCTTTACTCCTTACTGGGTGTTTTTTTGGTACTTTCTGAGATCGCTTACCTTGACTTACGAGCCATCCGGGTTGAATCCCAAAACCCCAAAACAAAAGCATCAGGATAAATTCAAAAGAATTCAAATCTATTTTCATAAGTCGAACCGAGGTCTGAACTACGGAGTGACCTGATTACCCTTATGCGTAGAGGATAAGTAGGCAGCCCGATGAGCGTTCGGTTACAACAATTTTAAAATCTTTTCTCCAAATGTCATATTATCATACTATCACAAAATTTTTAAATAGGTTCGAAACCCGCCTCCGGGCACCATTTTACGTTGCCCGAGTTCCCGCGCAAGATCCGAATAGTAAATTCTATTATATTTACAGTATCACTAATAAAGTGTTCCGTGTTCATTTTGAGATTATGTCATGCATATCCAGGAGTTGTAGGGCCCGTCCTGAATTAGGCCCGGTCTTGAAATCAGCTTCTCCCCCAAATTACCAAAATTGTCAATTAGGAAGTAACCTAGGGTGCGTTTCGAGCATTTCAGGCCGAAGTTAGCTCCACATCAAAATTACCAAAATACCCATCTGTCATATCAAGAGTTTATTCAGCCTACGGAATCGATCCTGAAGCTTCCCGGGGCCCGCCAATAGCAGTCCACGACCTCAACACCAAATTTTCCAAGTTTTTACCAAAATAGCGTTTGAGTCTCAAACTCTGATTTTCAACGTATAAACCCTACCGGAGATATCCCAAGTCTCGCCAGAGACCATTTTTAGGCTCCAGACGGTAAAATTTAATTTTTTTACTAAAAGATCTTCCGAGTCTTCTTTACTCGCTTTTACCTTCGATCTAAAACTGTATCGCACATATCTCGGGGCTCGCTGACAGCCAGTTTTCGACTTCGGTCGGGAATTTTCAACTTTTTCTTGTAGATATATAAACTGTCTTTTAAACCCATCTTCGTCATTGAGGCCATTCAAAACCATCCTGGGATCACCCGTTAACCATCGACGGCCCCAAACAATTATTTGTCTATCTTTCCCTAGTTTAGTCCTAGTGACCTCTCAAGCATATTTTCAACCTCATGAACTTTCTTAGAGTTCTTCAATAAATATTTCCAGTCTTCAGACACATTCCCGCCAGAGTCTAGACATTATCCTTTATATACGATGTCCCTGTGCCTCGCTGGATAAATTTCCCACAGAGTCTAACTTCTCTAAAACATCAGCTTCTCTTTCGAACTACGTGAGACCTGATTCTCCTGAGGCTGGAGATACGTAGGCGGCCCTGAGGCCGGGCTCGGTTCGATTGCCAAGAATTTATTTTTATCTTCCTGAACTACTGATGACCTTATTCTCCTGAGGCTGGAGATACATATGCAGCCTTGAGACCGGGCTCAGTCCAAATCTTTCTTTTTATATCTCCTCATGTTATTAAATGTCTCTCCAATAAATGTATTTACAAACAGAATATTATCTATCTTCTTCTTACCGTATGTATGTCATCTTTTATCACTCTCACAAGTCTTATGTTACTTATGTATTTTCGAAAAGTTTGTTCCAAGTACTGCATGGGCAGGGTAGGGTGCTCCGGCTTCCCTACATGTAATAGCAAATTACAGAACCCTTTATTCTCTAAAATCGCAGACCAAACAAAAAACTGAGTCATTACATTAAACAAAACTAGGCTCTTGGACCTGAGATAACATTTATTTCAAAACACTTGAATTGTCTTTGGATTATTTAAAGGGGTGACTTGGCACACCTAAACTCCTTGCCAAGTGGTGACTCCGAGTTATTTATTTTCTACCAAATATGTTTTTCAAAAGTTCAGCTCAGTCACAGCTGTAAAACCCGTGTTTAATAAAACCACATTGTTTTGAATATCACTTGGATCACTCGACCATAACCCCTTTTCCCATTGGTCGAAATCTCGGGCATGATACAAAGTTGTCTTCCCCATTTTCCAGATCGAAGAAACAGATCTTCTGTTCATCACTTTGGCTTCGTTAGTTGGTATCAGAGCCTTGACTAGTCTGGTCTAATGGCAAACGATGGACACGTGGGCAACCACTCTGGCGACAAAGATCATGGAGTGCAGGCCTTTTGGGCAGCCATTGAAGCTCAGAATATCGATCTGCACAATGGATTGATGTTAGCGAACGCACGATGCGGGAGATACAAGTATACAACAAGCCATTGTGGACTTGGGATTGGTGGCACCAAGAATCATAATCACAATAGGAGCCACACGGACGAGATGGCTAGTGGCCAACCAATTGCGGGTTATATTCCTGCTTCACCACGTAGAGCTTATTGTGGATTCATACAGTGACGAGGATCTTGAAGCATTTATTGAATCAGATAATAGTAATAGGCGGTACCAAAACTGCTTTGAGCATAACTCCCATGATTTTAGGGTTAGGATCGATTTGCCATGTTTAAACGGACATCTCCATGACGAAAGCTTCATTGATTGGCTTCTCAAATTGGAGAATTTCTCTGATAACATGCAAATCCTAGGAGATCGGCAATTAAAGCTTGTAGCGTACAAACTAAAAGGTGGTGCTTCGGCTTGGTGGGAACAAACACAGAATAACAGAAGGCGACAAGGAAAGCAATCGGTCAAGACATGACATAAGATGAAACAGAGAGTCCGATTCCTATCACCAGACTATACGGAAGAGCAGATGTTATATTAACGGGACCAGAATTGCAAGCAAGGAACCCGTTCCTCCAACCACTATACGGAAGAGTTGTATAGATTGAACTCTTATAATAATCTGTTAGAAACTGAGGACAACAAGTGGCAAGGTACATTGGAGGATAGCGTCTAATTATACAAGATCAGGTTACTCATCACACTGTGCGGACTTAATCTAAAGCAATTAATCTGGCAATGGAAATTGAGTTGCAGTCACAAAGACAACCTACAAGGCTACAACCTTCTAGACATGTAGTGAAGGCAATTGAGAACCCCTCTTCGCCGATCCAACCTTTTCAGCTGCAGATAAATCAAAGTCAAGCTGCAAGCAGCCGCAATACCCAAGCCAAACCACCAGCCACCCAACCTCAAAGCAAGAGACCCATTAACAACAATCCCTATGCACGACCAATTTTGGGAAAGTTTTTTCATTGCAACCAACCTGGTCACTGCTCTAATGAATGTCCCAATCGTAGACAAGTGAACATTGTGGACTCGATGGGGGAACACGAAAATCCTTTTGGAGACGATATCCACGTCAATGACGAAGACCAAGGTGACTATACAGGTGGTGTGCTTGCAGAATTTGACTAAGGAGAGCAAGTTATTTGTGTTGTGCAACGACTATTATTTGCACCTAAGCAGGAGAAGGACACGCAATGGCACTGTCTTTTCAGAACTCGATGCACTATCACCAAGAAGGTGTGTAATATGATCATTGACAGTGGAAGCAGTGAGAACATTGTTTCCAAAACTCTTGTTACAGCTTTAAAACTAAAGACAGTGAAGCATCCATCCCCTTTCAAAATAGGGTGGATCAAGAAAAGGGCTGAAACAAGGATATCTGAAATATGTCGCATTACTTTTTCTATTGGAAAGTTTTATAAAGATGAGCTCGTTTGTGATGTGGTAGACATGGACGCGTGTCATGTGTTACTAGGGAGACCATGGTAGCATGATGTGGACGCTACTCATAAAGGATGGGACAACACGCACCAATTCTGGTGGCATGACAAAAAGATTATTTTGATGCCTATAAGTGAAAGAGAATTATCCCCCAAAACTTCCAAAGTGAAGGGGCGAAGGGCGATCCTTTCTTTCAGTGGCTGAGACAGAATTTACGAAGGATTTGCCGGAAACGGGAGAATTTTTAATGAAAGGGGAAGAAAGTGCAAATTCTCTTGAGATTAATTCCTGAGAGATTGCAGTCCTTGTTGACTGAATTCCAGTATATTACACCTTTGGATTTACCGAATGGTTTACCTCCCATGCGAAATTACCACAAAATTTTGAATATAAAAAACATAACAGCAACAAATTAAACAAATACCCGTCCATGAACAAAATTAACAGAACTTGCAAGATATGATTCAAATGAACAACAACAACTCTGCTCACTTGCGTTTATGATCCACAACATCTACACTAACAGCGCAAGCAAGCAGCTTATGGAAGATAGCACGCAACGCTTTACATGAGAACTCCTTCACTCTCCTCACCACCACCACACACCGCCACCGCCTTTTCCTGCCGACCGGAACCTTCCTTCTCCTCCTCCGACCGCCACTAACCACCCTGATCTCTCTGACTGGATGAAAGCATTTATTGGTGTGTAAATCTTTGCTGGGAAAGGTGGAGCTCCTTAGGTAGACGGCCTGCCGACAGGAGATGTTGTCCACCAGTAACCTAGGGGAGTACTGATACTTCCAAGCTGGTCCTCCTCCTCGTCCTCCCTCCTTTGGCTTCACTAACTCGGCGTCAGACGGCAACTTGTAAAGGTGCATGTAGGTGTTTCTGATGGGGCCTGTGGCATCATTGTTTAGACAGTTTGATATGGGGAGAAAGCTCATCCTTTGTGGTGGTTTTGGTTTGTAAGGAGAGAGAGAGAGAGAGAGAGAGAGAGAGAGAGAGAGAGAGAATGGGTTGTTTGTAAAGAAAATAAAACTTGCTTTCTTGTGAATGGGTGGAAGGATTTCATATTTTCATCATCCTGATTCCTTGAAAAAAGGAAAAAGAAAAAAAAAACTCATTTTATAACTATGATTATCTTTGACTGGCATGTGGCATCATATCATGATTCTTTGTTTTGTCTTTAGCATATCTTTTCAAAATTTCGTCAATTTGTTTCTATTTGATTAGGTTTATATGGTGTAGCTCGATTGGAAAGTAAAAAAAAAAAAAAAGTTTGAAAAATTATAAAAATGGTTTTAAAACGGAAAACTTAGTTTAAAAATGTCAATATGTCAAAAATCAAAGTTGGCTAGTTTTTTTCTTTTAAGTTTAATTTTTATAAATATGGTCAATTATTATGTACCACATTGTTTTATCTTTTATGTTTTGTGGGTAGAGTGTTACGTAGTAGTAATTATTCAATGGTCTTCAGATACCACCATGTGGTGCCTCAACATTCTAAGAGATGGCCATGGATCGATCTGGTCCGAATTTTACGATTATCATACCCGAATCAAAAGTATTTATATATACCCAAATACAAACCAATACCGACGGGTATGATTTTTAGTGCATCATAACCAAACCATATGGATTTGGATTTTATCCGAACCGCACCAAACCAACGTTAATATTCATTCCATTAATGAACATATGAAGGAAAAAGATTACATATTAAAATAAAAACTAACATGCCATAAGATTTTACCCTTAAGCATCTAAATTCCAACATAATCAAGGAAATAACTGAATAATAAACTTTTCTTAATGTGTTTAACCCAACAACAATAATACATCGAAGGAAACTTTTTAAAAGTAGGAATCATCAACATAATCTGCTGAGATGAAATAAAAAGTCACTAAAAGTTATGAATTGAAAAATTAAAATTATATGTATATATAAAAATATAAAAATAGATATATCCTATAAGTAATATTATATGGATTGATTGAGATTAATTCAGTTTGGGTTTGGGTTTGGCCAAATACTTGCTAAGACCAAACCCAAATCCAAACCCGTCGGGCATCATGCTTCGAAAACCAAACCTGCCCCATGGGTAGAAAACAATTAAAAAAGCTGCCTCGATAGATATGGTCGGTTTGATTCGGGTATCCATCAGTTTCGGGTGAAATTGTCATCCCTAAACATTCTTCCTCACCTTGACAGTCATTACTAGACATTCTCATATGGCTTCATGCACTTTATCCTAGACCCCCAAAAGAGTTTATAGTGGGGCATAATGTGACGGTACCCTAGAGCAACCAATAATTTTTTAGAGTTAGGCTTAACTCATTTTAAATAAGGGTGAGTTTTGCTCAAATAAAGTAAAAAGTCTATTGGTTAATGTATTTATTTTTACTTTGTTACATTTAATTTTGAGAGATAAATCGTTCATCTTGATGAGAAGAGTTTGAAAAAAAGGAAAAGAAAAACGACGAGGCGAAAGCTAAAAAATAAAATTCAATAAAGACAAAAAAATTCACAAAAAATGAAAATTTGATCTTACTGTTTGTGTTAGAGTGCACTCCAAATCAACAGTGCTATAAAAATGCCCACAATTCTTACTCAGAATTTGAAATCAGTGGCTTAGATTTACTTGAGAGTGAATCTGAGAAGCTGATGAATAACTTTCCGGTTAAAAATTCAGCGTACTTAGCATTTTCCACTCCAAATTTATATACTACCTTTTAAAATACTCTCATGGAGGCTGACGATTAACCCAAAATCTTTTTGACAAAAACCAAAAAAATAATTGGGTTTCCAAAATGTTAATCTTGTTCTGTGTTGATACTTATTTTCACCTAAATTAAAATACGTCGCTATTTATGATTCGTGGGACTAGTAATATTTGAATTTTTTGAGATAATCACGGGGTTAGTTTGAAAGGAAATCAAAACTAAATCACCCTCCATCAAATCACGGCGAAGAAACCCCGAATGAAGAAGGGATTCGGTTGTCGGTACTGGTACGTCATCGCTAAATTGCACAAGTCCACCTCTTTTTTACCTGTCCACTGCTATTCTTCATGTGGTACGTACTTGGTATGCAAGGGTTTTTTTATTCGACGGGATTTTTTGATCGGCAAAATGATACAAACTCGATAACAGGTACATCGAAAAAGAGGAATGGGCAAAAAACGAGCTTCGTGATATAAACACGAGGCATAGTGATAAGCCATGAAAAAACAGGTTCGGTTATAATCAAAACGTGTTATCATATGAGTTGGTTGGATCATTGTTCTTCCAAAATTTATGAGAAACATTGATTTGTACCAGAAATCATGATAAAGTTTTCATATCTAGATTAATAATCATGATTAATTCGATACCCGTGATATTAAAAACTGTTGTTTACCAGGAAAATCTATCCAAGAAAGTACTCCCTCCGTCCCTTTTTAAATGATCCGCTTGAGAAACGTGTATTTTGTGGACTTTTTAAAAGACACCTCCGTAGAACATTTTTAATTTTTTTTTGGCACCAAATTAAAGTACTCAATGAGCACTTCAATTTGGTATAAAAAAATTAAAAAATTATATAGAGAAATATGTTTTTTAGGGGTTAGAAATTACACGTATTCGCATATGGATCACTTAAAAAGGGACGGAGGGAGTACTACAATAACATCTCAATTACGTAGTTCTTCAATTTTTCTATGCGGCTGAAATTCTTGTTACCAATGCGATTGACTGTGAATGTAAAACAGCATTTTCAACATGGATTTATGTGTAACCAAACAGAACATATGGCCCAACAGGGGCAGCTGTAGTATGGGATTCAAAAAATATCCTAAAATTTTATATTTTTAATCATCGTATAATTTGTTCTTTTAATGTTGTTTGCACCGAATCATTCATAAGAGTAAATAAAAATCCACTTAAATCTTGGAGTGAGTAAACTAGGCCGGCAATATACGCTTTCAATCCAAATAAATATCTTTAATTTATATGGTGTTTTGCATAAAAAAAATTTATTACAATTTTTTCACAGCCGAGAAACTTAGAAGTAATATCAACATCTCTACTTTTAACTTTAAAGTGAAAGTAGAGCGTAAACTCTTCCAAAATCTCAAAAATCAACCTCACCAAACAAACTCACAAATTTGAAGATTTCTTAACTTTGCTGCAGTAACTTAACAAATTTGGTGACCTACTGTTCACTCACCAAAAGAGGAGGAGGGAGGGAAGAGTAAAACTTAACAAATTTGGTGACCTACTGTTCACTCATCATAGAGAGTCTGATTCTGTAAGTTTTCGATAAATTGACTTGCTAAAGTTTAAATAGAAAGTCCGATTCTGTGAATTTTTTGAAAAGTGACTTACTAAATTATAAACGATGTTTTTGAGGTTAAATTTGGTGTTTTTTTTTTTTTGTCAGATAACGATGCCCTTACTAACACAAAAAAAAATGTAACATCATGTCTATACTTGATTGAGCTAGCTAGGGACATATGACGATAATTGCCACGGCTAGCTAGGGGGCCCTATTTTTCGTAGTACCCAAAATATAAGTCCAGATTTTTTTTTTATAAGGGCCCATTTTAAACAAAATATTTTACACTTGAGAGCCGCGACAGGCCCAGCTTGACTTACTCCATCAGAGAAAAAGAAAGGAAAAAGGCAAATGGAGATCACGGACTGCACCTGCCCTTTGGAAAATAATCACATATGGTGACGACATCAAACAGTTAAGAAAAAACAAACTCACCCACTCTTTTTCTGGATTAGGGGTACCCGTAGTGACCCAAGTCACTACATTCACGTCCATGTTTGGATGGAGGATATGTCCCCTTGATAACTTTAATTTCACCCTCTCAAAATGGCGGACCCCACCGTTAATCCACCGTTTAGCAACACCCCAAAGCAGCCGGATAACTCTTTACCCCTCTTCCGTTATACCCCTCCAAGGTCCTTCTCCCGGATAATTTTTGGGCACCCCTTGGCCTCCTCAAAAATTATTTGGCTGTAGAAGGGAGGCCTTTTGTCCATTTCACCCCTCCTTATCCCCGTCCCCCAACCTCCATCTCTGTTGGGAAAAAAAAACACCAACATAGCCACTGTAATTTTTCTTAAACCCTTACCTCTGGAGAGAAGCTTGACAATCCGCTCCAATCAAAACGTAGAGCTCGTCGACGTGAACAACATACTGAAATTTCATCAAAATCGGATAAGAGCTGAACCTCCGATCTTGACTTGAACTTGGAGTGAAACCCTCCCCATTTCTTCTCCTTTCTCTCGTCGAACTCTCTCTCTCTCTGTTTTCTGGAAAACTCACCAGTCAAATGGTCTTTGATTGCTTTTGCAAAATCCCATAAGACAAATGGTTTTTTCAATCATCCACCCCTCTTATCCATAAAACATTCAAACCAAGTCAAAAGTAATCCCTCTGTTTAATCTTTCATCCAAACCATATAAGTTTTTATCCCCCTTCTATAAACATCACATCAATGTGAGCCAACCCTAAAAAAATAATGCCCCCTCTTATCTTATCTCACCTCCATAACTTATCCCCTGAAAATAATTTCTCATCCAATCGGGGACTAATGGAAATATTTTAATTTTTTACAAGAAAAAACATGTGCAAAATATGGAAAGATTTTGATTTTTTACAAGAAAAAAAAAGTGCAAAATGTGACATTGTTTGTAGTCAAAGCTGAATATTCTCCTGATAAGCCCCTAATATTGTATATATCCGGACTCATCTAGCTCATTTAGATCACTCACACGCGCGTTTTAGCGCTTTTATATGATTGATGTTGCGCGAAATGTGCTTTTGTTAGTTTCAGTTTTAACTAGTGAATAAGGCGCATTTGAAGCGCTTTGGGATGCTTCCCGACGATCCGAGGGCCAAGTGCCCCCATGGCACCCCACAACTGAGCCTCAATAGCCAAGAGACGAAGATTTGGCTAAGGCTCGGGGAACTTTGAAGTCATGGAATCAAGCCGGAAGGCAAGGGATGACCAAGAGGAAAAAACAACCAAAAATTACAAAGGTAGTGCTATCTTTTAAAAGGGTAGCGCTACCTTTTGACAACAAAGGGACAGACGGGTAGGGTAGCGCTACCTTTTAAAAAGGTAGCGCTACCTTTTGCATTTTCTGGCAGATTTTTGGCCCGACCAAAAAATATCTAGGGGCACTTTTGTAATACTTTTGGATGACTTTTTGGGGCTTTATAAGCCCCAAACTCAAATTTTTTAAGGGTAGGTAGTTTTTCACTCTCTCTCTCTCTCTCTCTCTCTCTCTCTCTCTCTCTCTCTCTACCTCCATTAGTTTAGAACAAGGATTTTCTCTACCTTCTCTCTAGAATTTCTTGCTTTCTACTTAGATTCAAGGTAAATCTCGTTTATTAAAGTTGTAGTTCGTGTTTGGATCTTCGTATAAATCTAGTTTATTTTTATTTTCGTCGGTTAAATTTCATCTCCATCTTTCTAGTCATTTCCTTTGGAAAAATCAAGTAAGTAGTTGTTGTTCTTCATTTTCTCGTGAATTAATGTTGTAGGCAAACCTAGGTTCTTCATTAAAAATCAGTTTTTAAGTTCTCTTATCATGTTCTTTATTTCCTTTATAAGTTTAGTCATGTTGTTCGTAGTCATGATCGAGTAGTCGTTTTAGGCTTGGTCATGGGGTGATTAACACCCCGTGACTCCGGTTGATTTGCTCTCCTCGCCATATTGTACACATCGTTTGTTTAGCAAAGGGTTAGGATTACTTTTACGTACCAAAGACCGGGTTTGTTAATCTCTTTGATGACACGTAGCCAAGGGTTTATCTACTTGGCACGTGTGATGCTTAGGATGATGTCAACTCGGCCATTTGCCAAATGAACCGAAAATTCCTAGTCTTTGCTAAACACCATTTCTAGTTTAAATGAGTTTAAGTATCAAATATTCCGTTCGGAGATGTTTAACGACTTCTGCGAGCCGGTTATTTTAGAGGAGAATGAATCGACCCGAGTCGTGGGTGTTGGAATCCCTTAGACCTTGCCTTAGTTTAATCTAGTCTTTTTAATCAATTTCGAGTCGTTCTCGAAGTCGAGATAATTTCACCCCAAATCACAACACAAAGTTTGCCGCTTCAAGGCTATAAACCATCACGCGCAAAATAAATTTCACGCTCGGTACATTCAGTCTCTGAGGATTCGATCCGGTCTTACCGGTAATTTGCTATCTCCGACTTTCGCCCTACACTTTGGGCAAGCCAACTAAATAAACAAAGTTGGGAGCAAAGCATCTCCAAATGGAAAGATTTTGTGTTTTGACTAAGGTCGATTGTGTTCTGTATTTTCTGGTCTTCTTCCATGCAAAGAAGATCAAGACAAAAGTTGTATTCTGGGCTATTTTATCTTGGAGACGGCGTGGCTAGTGCTGCTTGAACAGTGAGGGGGGAGCCGCGAAACGTCTTAAAAAGAGCGACCTGGTCCGCGACTCAACCCGAACAGCAGCCAATTCCGTTTCTGGTACTTTGTTCTTCCGTTCTTCGATAACAGTTTATGAGGTAAAAAGTTTCATCCTCACTAAAGTATTTTGAACAGATTCTGACCAGGCACTTTGTCTTTGTATTTATTTATTTCTTCAAGAAGATTTGGGATTGAATTTGGC
This sequence comes from Gaultheria prostrata, assembly GCA_036023075.1. Classification (NCBI taxonomy): domain Eukaryota; kingdom Viridiplantae; phylum Streptophyta; class Magnoliopsida; order Ericales; family Ericaceae; genus Gaultheria; species Gaultheria prostrata. The sequence goes on from JAXBDA010003401.1 coordinate 21,726, forward strand.
AAAATTTTCAAATTTGAAGGCAAAGGCCAGAAATCTCATTTCTTTTGGTACGACTTACATTTGGGACCTGTCCTTCTGTTGTCTCTGCGAATCGCTCGTCCTAACGCGGTTGCATGTTGGCCCTTCGGTACGTTAATTTCGGGGACCAGGTGGTGTTACTATAAGAAAGACCAATATAGGCATTGATCATTGGTATCTATGATGAGCACATGACACCAGGTCAGTGCAACATGATTGTTGGAAAGCTGGGTGATTATCTCCTTGAGCAGGTTTTCTTATTGCTTTTTGGTTTGTATTTGTTCTTATACTTGAAAGATTTCATACTTTCATGAGGAGCCTCCACCTAATGATTAATAAGTATAGGGTCATAGACCATCTAGATAAACAGTGGAGTAAAAGACACAAAATAATATAATTTGGCATCGATAAACAGAACCCTAAATTTCAAAACTACCACTACCTTCTGAATAAGATGAGAAAATCCCACCAATTACATAGATCAATTTCCCAAAACCAAAATATTTCAATCCGTAGTGTATTTGCAAGTAAACATGAAGCTTCACAAATCACAACGGCCTCCAAATCCAACCGGCTCTTTAATTCCAAACAGATCGACACCATTTGTTTGCTATTGGAGAACCGAACAAACCCAATTTGTTCGGCATTTAAAATATTGAACAAAAACAAATTCTTCGGAATTGAGAAACCGAACGACACCAATTTGTTGGCCTTCAGATTCCAACAGACGAACGTCGACCCACTTGTTCAACTCCTTAGTTCCCAACAAACCACACCAAGTCATTGTTAATTTTCCGAACGTATAGAGTTGTTGAGTGACTAAGACATGGGGGCATGGATGGTGCATATTGGACGTTGTGTTTGGAAAAGGTAGGTTCGCTGATGGTGTGGAGATACAAGGGGCCACACATAGGGGTGGGAATTTTCGACACAACACGAGAACATGACACGAAGTTAGCGGGTTAGAGTCAGCTATTTCTGAAATGAAACATGAATATGACACGACACGATAATACAAAAAGTTAAATAGGTCGGGTTAGGGTTGAGACAATTCTGACACAAACACGAGATAACACGACAAACATGACCCGAACACGACAAGATGCGAGAATTATATTTATGGAAAGACACGATAACCCGACACGAAGCTAACAGGTTAGAGTCGGCTATTTCTGATACAAAACACAAATATGACACGACGCGATAACACGTTAAACTAAACAGGTCGGGTTAGGGTTGAGAGAATTTTAACATGAACACGAGATGACACGACACGAACACGACATGATGCCCACCTCTAGTCACACAGATACAGAGGTGGAGCCCGGAATTTGGGGAAGAGGCAATCGGTTAATAATAAGAAACATACTTTATCTTACTCATAGTTGCTAATTTAATAAATAAATACTCACTACTACTAGGAAATGATTAGTGGTTGACAACCCTTTGGGAAGCGTAACACTCAAATATATTTCTCCACATTCATGAAATACACATAGAGGTTTACAAATGTGTATCAGTAATCGGAAAATGCAATTGCAAATTTTAACTTCTTTAGCATTCAATGAGTATTATCGACGCGTATTGACTGCTAGTTAGCAATATTCTAGTGTTAGGAGGAGGGTAAATTTATAATTTAGTGAGGTTGCTTCATATTTGGGATAATTTGATTAAAATTGTGGGGTCAAACTCTTAAAATACACTAAAATTATGCTAGAATTAATAGACTAATGTGGAAACCAGTTGGGTCAAGTGACCTTAAGCCTCATCATTCGGCCCATGGGCCCAAAGCCCGCTAAGCCCGTCTGGCTTTTATGCGGCCCGAGCCCGACAAATGGGCGGGCTAGCCCAGCCCGAATATCCTATGGGCTGGGCTTGGGCCTAAATATTTTCTTATTGACCCGCCCGCCCGTTAGCCCGAGATACAAGCCCACCTGATAGCCCGGTTATATTGATGCACCAAAAATTAGGTTTGCATGGTACACACTGGATTGTTTTTTTTGCACTGAAGAGTGCACAAGTGCACATGTAAAACTTCAAAGCTACTGTACCGTGCACAAGTGCACATGCAAACTTAAAAGCTACTGTACCGTGCACCAAAAATTAGAGTATTTGTATCTTTTTTGCCTACTTGTTTAGTTGTTTTACACCTCAGATGGTTTGTTGAGATTGCTTAATTTTGAAGTGTTTGATTTATAATTCTAAGAATTTTTAGTATACTTAACAGTAGAAAATTTAGCGGCCGGGTGATGATGGCATGGGATTTGTATGATTGTTAATTTTCTGTGGTAAACTGAAAATTTGTTGTGGAATAACTTAAGTCTTGGGCCAAGAGGCCCAAAAAAGCAATAAGCATTTTTTACCCGCCCAAATAACCCAGCCAGCCCGCCCGAGAACTGGCCCGCCCACCCGCCCTACTAGCATAAGCCCGTGGGCTGGGCTTGGGCTTCATCTTTGAAGAGAGAGCCCGGCCCGCCTGGCCCGTTAAAAAAAATAGCCCGTTTTGCCCAGCTCGCGGGCGGGCTTTGGCTGGAAGTTCACGGGCTGGGCTGGCCCGGCCCGATGATGAGGCTTAAGTGAACCCACTTGACCATATGCAGCTCCGCCCATGCACAGATGGATGGATGAGTTTCTGAGCAAATATGAGTCAATCATTGCAACAATGGATGGTCTTGATTTCAACTGTCTCCTTCAGTCCAAAACTTGGACAGAAGAGAATTAATCATTCCTTAAAAAAAAATACACACCTATATTTCAAAAATAAGAACTAGATGTGTTGTAGGCTCATCAATGGAAAAGTTTGAGAATGGCAAAAATTGAATGTCCAATTGATTCAACTAGGCAAGTGATTGCATGATCTATTTGATAAAAATTTGAGTGACAACTACTCTGTGAAACCAACTGGGACTCATACTTAGAGGTGTTGAACAGGTCGGGCCGCACGAGCACGGCACGGGCATGACACATTTAGCGATGACACGGTATGGGCCTGGCACAGCACCACTAAGGTGGGCTGGGCTGGGCCATAGTGAGAGTAGATGAGATTTTCCTACTGGGCTAGTGTAGCTCACCCTATAATTTTCAGGTATACATCAAGGAGCATGAGATGGAACAGGGTCGGCCTTGAGGTTTGGGTTGCCCAAGCCCGGCCCCCAGCATGGTTGCCCACTTGCAAGACCGTTATAACATGTTGGAGGCCTAAAGCAAATTTTAAAAATTGGGGGCCTTGTTTTTTCTAATAAAATTCAATATATGTGAGCAAATATAAGGTAAAAAGATTAAGCATGGTACTTTATCTTCGTAATTAACAAATTAAACTTCTAAAGCTTTTTTATACCATTAGAAAAAATAAATCAAATAAAGAAGTACCGTTCATACGTTGCGTTATCCTCAACTAATCAAGTTATTAATTTAATTGTAAGAATAGTATTTTAACAATAAAGGAATTAATTATTTTAAACGTTTTATTTTTATCAAAGTTTTTCTCGAGTGATAAGTAATTGTGTTGATCTATTTATAGTCAAAAGTGTTTTATTTGTCAATTTGATACTAAAAGTTAAAAGGAAAGTAATAATAAAGTTAGAAAATAAAAGAATTTTTTTTCAAATAATCTATGATGCAAAATTATTGAACCTTGTTCTTTAGTAACACCTATTATACTAAAATATACCTAATTGTAATACAAGAGGACAATAGTTATAGGGAAATGATTTTCCCTAATTTATAGTTATATACTCCATTTTCTACAATTATCCCAGTGGAGAAAAAGGGGAAAAAAACTATTTTGGCCCAAAAGCCTTTTGTAAGGCATGAACCTGAGACGTATCGTATAGAGAGAGGTGCCTCAAGCCACTGAAGCAAGTGCACCACTTGTTCAGAAACTTGCACTAACTTATATATAATATATACAGCTGCTTTTTTTTTTTTTGGTTGCCCTGGCCGGGGGGGTTGCCCTAGCCCGAGGGCTTGTTGAGCTCACCCCGGGGCCGGCCCTGAGATGGAATGCTTGGAATGAGTTGCATCTTTGAAAGCATACATGAAAGAGTCATTTGATTACCAAGGGTAATGTATTTTAGATTACAAATCTTTTGGCATGGACAAATGTAATAATTTTTTATCACTTTTCACTTGTACATTTGGAGTGTGGGAACCCGTTGACTAGATTTCAAGTGTGACTTGGATCCGCGAGGAGACTTTGGAACTTTGACTGGTGACTATATATTGACTTTTATTTTGAAAGGATGTTATTTATTTGTGTTCTAAATTTGAAGGTGTGACACCAACTGGGACTCCTACTTAGAGGTGTCGAACGGACTAAGCCAGCATGACCATGATACGTTTAGCGATTGCACGAAACGGCATGACACGACACGAACACTAAGGTGGGCTGGGCTGGGCCATCGTTATATAGCCCACGTCTCGGAGCACAGCATGGGCACGATGAGGCACAACACGACACGGCACGACACATCACAAACATGTATTAGGGCGCAATAAAATTATAAAAATACTGGTAAAAAACATTAAAAAGAATTCATTTTATTACAATGTTCTTATTATCAATAAAATGTTATATATTTTTGAATTAAATGTGTTCATTTTTAGTTGTAATTATCAATTAAAAAAAGTAATGGCAATTTTTTAGAAGTATTTTTTAGCTTCACAAGGCTCGATTGTGCACGGGCACGGCATGGTACGGATTGTGGTGCGTTGTGGGTCATGGCTGGGCCGAGGATATTCTAAAAAAGCATGGCATGGCACTACACGGTTATTAAATGGGCCCGACGCGAAGAATGCTAGGCACGAAAAATAAATGGGCTAGACCGGCACGGCAACCCATTCGACACCTCTAATAGCATGTACTTTTGACCCAATCTCTCTCTCTCTCAGGCTCCTATTCTTTTGGCAAGCTTTGACCTTTTATAACTGCAAGAATGTGAAGTGAATAATTTGAAGATCCAATTCATGTTTGTTTTGAGAAATGTGAATGTTCAAGCATCCAATCTCAAAATAACTGCACCGGAGAATAGCCCTAACACCGATGGAATTAATCATCTTTATTACGAAAGAAATTGAAAAAAAATTATGGATAGATCGTCAACTTAACAATGGCTATATTTTGCCTTAATTAATCATTTTTTGAGCAAAAATATCTTGGAGAATTTGAAATAATTGATTATTTTTATTTTCTTTCAAAAATGAGTTCTTTTGAAGGAAAAATCTCAAGAAACCAATATGGAAAGGCATGGGCAAACTAAGTTTTATCCGAGAGAAAAAAATTAGAACCTGAAAAGTGCAATCAAAGACATAGCTTCAAGGATCAACGAATGAATGCCCTCTCTTGCTTCTACCTACCCTCTTGAATCCACCATCCATTTGTCTTATTTGTACATTAATTCGATCATAACTTTTGCACTTAAACTCGTAACAAAATTTGAGACCCATATTTTTTTTTTGAAAGACAAAAACTTTATTAACCTTTGAAAGAGAACAAAGATTAAAGGGGAAGAAGAAAAACGACAATGCTGCCGCTTCAGACCCCATAAAATAGGTTGACAAGGAGTCAACAGACAAACAACCCAAATAGGACAAGCCCTGAGGGGAACAAATGGTTACAATTTCTAAACAAAGCAGCCAAAGCACATTACAATGATTGAAACAAAGCAACCAAAACACATTACAATGACTGAACGATACTGTTAAGTCAGAACATGAAGTCTTCAATAGAGAAACTACTGCCTCCAATTTTTGCTTTAACCCAAAGAGCCACTCTGACTTTGACAAGCTCAGAAACATCCTCCCATTTTGGATCAGATCCATCAAACACAAGAGCATTCCTAGAATTCCAGACTGACCACAAAACTGCCAAAGGAATAGCATCCCAAATTACCTTTTTATCATTCTTCAAATTGCTGCTGTTCCACCAAAGGAGAAGATCTACCACCGATTTTGGAGTAACCCATTGGATTCCCCACAAAGACAAAATATTTGACCACAAATTCCAAACTGGAGTACGTAGAAGAAGAAGATGATCAGAGGATTCGATATGAAGTTTGCAAAATTTACATTTAGCTTCTTCTTCATTGCTGATAATTCCAATCCTTAACAGAAGATCAAGAGTTTTAATTATGCCCGAGTGAACCAACCAGGCAAAGCATTGTATTCTATAGAGAGCAAAGTTTCTCCAAATGAGATCGTAGGCAGAGTTGGCCTCAATGGATTCTGGATTTGCTTGCTCATAGAGAGATTTAACACTGAAAAGATTGGATGGGTTATCTGCCCAGATGAGAGAATCATCCACTCCACAAGAAGCTGTGATATCTGATCCATCAAGGATTGAAAGCAGCTCTTCCCATATTGGTTTTTCCCATTCATAAAATCTTCTTCTGAACAAGATATTCCAATGATGAGATTGGGATCTTCTTGCCAAAACCTCGCTGAGAAGTTCATCTTGATTGCATACCAATCTGAAAATTTGGGGAAAAGCAACAGCAAGACTTTGGTTTCCCAGCCATCTGTCAATCAAGAAGAGAGTTTGATTTCTATCGCCAACTTTGATCTTGGTATTACTAACAAAGATGGAGTGCATAAGAGGGTTTTTTTCACTAATTTGAGTGATACTTTTCCAGATGGCAGAAACTTTTCTGGAGGTTTCCGAGCTTGGAAACCAGTTACTTCCCTTCTTGTAATATTTTGCTTTAATGACCTTACTCCACAAAGCTTGTTTGTCCATACCATATCTCCACCACCACTTCAAAAGTAAAGCATCATTCATGCTTCTGATGTTTCTAATTCCCAGCCCACCAGATTTTGTTCTTTGATTGATTTTTGCCCAAGCGACTAAATGGAGCTTTCTTTTAAGGTCAGAACCTGCCCAAAGAAAGGTTGATTGAATAGAATCAAGACATTTCACAACTACCTCAGGCATTTTGAATAAAGACATGAAAAAAATAGGTAGGTTGCAGAAAACTGATTTGATAAGGATGATTCTTCCTCCAAAAGATAGATACCTCCTTTTCCACTTTGCAAGTTTTGCTTTGAAGTTATCGATTACTGGTTTCCAAGTAGCTTTCAACATTGGGTTTGCACCAAGGGGCATACCCAAATATCTGATGGTTAGTTTCCGGGCTTGGCATCCGAAGATAAGGGCTAGAGAATTGACTTCTTCGATGGCACCACAAATGATTGATTTATGGAAGTTGATTTTGAGGCCAGAGATTTCCTCAAAATCTCCCAAGAGTTTCTTGACAACCTGAATTTCTGATGCATTTGCCTTACAAAAAACTAGAGTGTCATTAGCAAATTGAAGGTGGGTAAGAGTAGGACCATCATTACCCACAGTCATTCCAGCAAGTTTCCCTTCACTAAGGGCTTTCTTGAATAGCCAATTGAGACCTTCAGCTGCTATGATGAATAAAAATGGAGATAAAAGGTCACCTTGTCTAACTCCTTTTTGCATTTGGAATTCCTTGGTAGGGGATCCATTGACCAGAACCGATACCCAGGCAGACTCAAGACACTCTTTCATCCATTTAATCCTTTTCTTTGGAAAGCCCAAGAGATTTAACATTTTCAGAACATACTTCCAATTCAGGTTATCAAAAGCTTTCTCAAGTGATTGTGGGGGAGGTCCAGTCTGCTTTTACTGGTAGGAAGAATATCCAAGATGGTGTTCTCATTGCAAACGAGATTATTTATGGCTGGAAGAAGAATAGATCGAAGGGCTTAATTATAAAACTTGATTTTGAGAAAGCTTTTGATAACCTGAATTGGAAGTATGTTATGAAAATGTTAAATCTCTTGGGCTTTCCAAAGAAATGGGTGTTTGGCAAGGAGGTTCTTTCTTGAGACCCATATGAAAGGCGCATACCGCTCATTGTAGTATTTTTCAAGGACATATGAAAATAAATAAATAACTAGCTCACATTTTGCTTCAAATATACTGAAGGTGATGATTATATTTCAATAACGAGTGGTTCTCAAAAGGCGCAAACCACATACAAAACCTATGGACCAGGTCATGGAATTATGTCTAGAGCTCAATCCCCTAGCTATATACACCTGCAGACACCCCAATTTGGAAATCCATGGACATCTTTAAATTCCCCGATGATGAAAAGAAATGCCCGGGAAACATCTTGGAACAATACCCTTAAGCCGTTGTCGGATGGTTCCTCAATCAAAATGTGCCTTGGAAGCTTTGGAACAATGCTTTTTGTACTCGAAACCCAAGGAAAATCTCTTGAACACAAACCCTACCCTACACCATCTTATAGCGCATTAAAAACCCTCTTTATTGATATATAATATGTCTCAATCCGTTTTGAAATGAGGGAGATATGAGGATTTTACCAAAACGACTCTTTTTCCGACCACCTGACGGTAAAATCGTCATAACTTTTGATGTACAAATTATTTTTCTTCCAAATCACTTGGGTTGGAAAGTAGACTTAACGAGCTTTCCAACGGTACCAACCACGCTCAAAACGGAGTTTGGTAGCACCTGGGGCGGCCCCGCGAAGTTTGGCATGTTAACTGTGCCGCACGGTAGAGTTAATGTGCTGTATGATACACTTTTATTGAAAAAATCAGTTTTTGCCAACTCCACCGTACAGTGGACTTAGTTGTACCAGTACAACTAAGTGTGCCGTACGACACACTCTGCTTGTCAAATCTGAAAATTTGCAACGTCCAACAGCTCAGTTTTTGGGCACACTACGGCACGTCGTCATCATGGTTTCTTGCGAGGTAAAAAGGCTATTGCCAGTAGAATTTGTGTGGGAATATGGGTGACGTGAAGAATCCCATTTGCGTGCAAACCGATTGATTTCTCACGTCTATAAATAGCCGAGCCGTGCGAGGAAGAAGAGGAGAGACCAGAAAAACTTCCATGAAACCTCTTCTCTAAGCTCTGTCAAAACTTTGTCAAACCTTCATGTCGTAATTGATCATCACCACCACAAATCACTCTCCAAAAACCATTTCCAAAGTCTACTCTAGTAAACTCAAAACACCCAAACCCGTAACCTCCCAAGTCCGACAACGAAAAGGGTATAGTTCCAAGAAAGCTATTTCGAAGGTATAATACGCGTTTCTTATCTAGGTTTCGTAATCTTGGCCTTCTGAGGGGTCTCCCTAAGTCTAAGAAGGGTTCCAGTACCCATTCTTGGGCTTGGGTAGCCAAGTTTTAAACAAAACCCAGTCTCCCGGGTCTGTATCGAACGGTATTAGCCATTATCGTGTGATACAACCCTCGTCGGGAGGTACATTTCTTTTCGTTATCACTCTTCCAACACATATCCAATTCAATGCAGTAATCTTTCAAGAAAAATCGGATTTTGAAAACACTTTTTGACTTCTGCAGAAAAATGAAATTTTGAAAATTTCAAAGGAAGTTGTACCGTGCGGTACACTTTCTTTCACCGTGCAATATATTTGAATGTGCCGTATGGCACACTTGGAAAATCATGATTTTTATGCTCTGTTTTCTCTATTCTGATAGTTACCTTATTATAGTTACCCCTCTCTACTTTCTTTTATTACCATTATGTCCCCTTTATTTCCTTTTTATTATCATGTCCATTTTATTCGTTATGTGATCAAAGTTTTGCAATAAAATATTTTCAAAAAAATCCCATAGAGATAGAGTATTTCTCGGGGGAGCGGGGTGCTTTTTAAATAAATCCTTCTCCGCTCGTAACCTGGCTCCCGAATCCAAATCTCTATTTTCGCAAACCAAACTCCTTTTTCCAACGGCATGAGAGTCATTATTTTTCTAGACGTTTTCTCGGGTACCAAACATTTTCCAAAAATCAAATCCCGGGTGGCGACTCTAAAAATGCTTTTTCCCAAAATCGCCAGTTTAACACCAAAAAGTGGCACCGTCCACAACACCTCCTTTTCATATTTACTCAAAGGATTTTTTTTTTCATAATATTTTTTTAGCAATAACCAACAGTTTCTTCTTTTTCTCTTTTTCGGACATATTATTTTATTTTATTTTTTGTCATCGAACCTTAGTATTGGAAGCTTAGGATCAAGGAATTCAACGGCTTATGTTTTAAATGTGGTGGTTAATGGAGCTAAGCTTTTTGGAACTACAAATGGAGTCAGGATCAAGACATGATAGGTAAAACACGACTCGGTTTATTTTCATATCCATCTCCGTAAAAAATGGCTAGACTTCTAAACCCATCCGAGGACAATCGAAATTTCATTCGTTCTAGGTGCCTCCAAGCTTCAATTACATGAACTTTTGACGAATCGATCCACCATCATCATCACCTTTTCAATTGCCATTTTACAAGATAATTCTTTGCTATATGTGTGGGGGGATCAGGAAGTGCAAGCAACATACAGTTTCAAAATGTGGAGATGCATAATGTGTATAATCCCATAATCATTGACCAAAATTAATGTGACCAAAAGACACCATGTCAACAGCAGGTAAATAACTCCAACAAATCTCCACACACAAAATAGGAAAAAATAATACAAAAACTGAACTTGGTATGAATTTTGGCATGCAATTTATTCGTTTGTGAGAAATTAAAAAAGCCTAGCCTTTTTTTCCCATTATCTGAAACTTAACAATAATGATAACAACGTATAATACATTATCCGATGTGACATAGTGATAATGTATAATATAAACAGCGAGTTCCACATAAAACTCGCTAATGTCCAACCACTATGGGTGATTACTGTAAATGGTAAGAAAACTGTGGTGCACAAATGAGGTCACTATCCTTTTGTTGTTGTTAGATGTGTCGAACGGGCCAGGCCGGTACGAGCACGACACGTTCAGCGACGGCACGACACGGTATGAGGCATGGCACGACACGAACACTAAGGTGGGCTGGGCTAGGCCATCGTTTTGGAGCCCACGGCAAGGGCACGTCACGGGCACCGGACACAACACGACACGGCACAAACATGTATAAGGGCACAATAAAATTATAAAAATACTAGTAAAAAACATTAAAACAAAACAAAACATTCATTGTATTACAAAGTTTTTATTATCAATAAAAAAACATTGAATTAAATGTGTTAACTTTTAGTTGTAATTATCAATTTAAAAAAAGTAGTGACAATGTTTTAGAAGTATTTTTTAGCTTCACAAGGCTCGATTGTGCACGGGCACGGAAATTGGCACGGACATGGGATGGCATGGCACGGATTGTAGTGGGCATGGGTTGTGGCTGGGCTGAGGATATTTTAAAAAAGCACAGCACGGCACGAAGCAGGCTAGGCACAAAAATAAATGAACTGGACCGACACGGCACGGCCCATTCGACACCTTTGCTCCTATTTACATCAAACAAATCTACGGCATTGGCCGTTCAACATCTCAACAATTTTGATGCCCTCACTTGAGTTACAAGTCATCGTTACCTGACTCGGTGGTATGGAAGTTCCACCCAACAGTTAATAAAAGAAACGGACATTCTAATGTTGGAACGATGTGGGACTAGGTGCATGTGAAGTACATAGGTAAAAAGAATTCCTAGTAACTCTTACTTGTGGAACCAATATTATGATGTGCGTAACTATGGTGGATTAAAGATGAAGAATTTTAGAGCTCCCAAATTATAGATACAATTGGCTAACTGTGGCTACCTCAGTTGGCCTGAACTCCTGCATCACATTAGGAGGTTAAGAGTTTGAATTTCTCGACTTACGTGTGGGTGCCATTCCCTTTATAGTTGTTAGGCTATATATTTCTCTCTTGAATGAGACTAATAGCCGAGAATAAAAAATGAGACTATTAGTTTGGTTGGGCTTATAGTAATTGTGGATTTTATTTCAAGTTTGCTTGGTTACTTCTCTTAGTGGGGCCATTGGTTGAGTTTGGATTATACTTTACAGGGATTATAGGCTTTGTTTCCAATTTGACGTAATTTATCTTTTGAATGCCCAAACGACTACAGTTACCCAAATTCCAGAGCCCTCTGTTTAGAAAAATGATGCTCAACTTTCCGGTTTATCCACTTGGATTGGGATTCTGGGTAGCAATTTATCGAATATACAAGGAAACATTACCCATAGATCAGGGCAGAGAAAGTTCTACGCAGGAAACAAAAATCTCCATTAAAGGAGAGAAATTACAACAAAACAGAATGAAAAACGGAAAAAGAAAGTAAAAGGTGCTGTCGAATAGCACTCTGGGGCGGAGTTTCTTGCATGTAGGCTTTTCTTTTGTTCGCCGGTCTGCTAATACGGTGGCTCACACTATCGCTTCTAGAAGTTTAGGTGGTACGGGATATGGTCTTTGGACTGAGTCCCCTCCGTTTTGGTTGCTCGGTCCTTTATTAAAGGACGAGACTTCCTCTTGATGTATTGCTTGATTGAAGTAATAATACTATTTGTTATCGTTTTTGACAAAAAAAAAATAGCACTCCGGGGACCAGATCTCCAAGCCCAATTATCCTGAATTTGAATCCCAACTCCGGCGAACCCAGGGCGCACAAAATAACCTTCAATGACTACAACCGCAAACTTGACCCACATACCCGAGACGCACCACCGTTAACAGAACACCGACTAATTAATACATTCATATTCTCCTACCATTTGACAAACAAAAAAAAAGATACAATTAAATTTTATTTGAATCCAAACCAGCATTCACGATCAATCACGAATTATATTTTGCAAGTCGCAACCAAAAAACTAGCGATGGAATTACGCCACGTTAGACAAATTAACACAACCCATATATCTATCACACAAATTTATACAAAATCTTTTGAGTTCTCCAGCAACGAACAATTAATGTATATACGAGAGTACGTAGGCCAAATTCGACGTGAAAGCCAAAATTGAGCCTCCATAAACCACCAAAACGGTGGCTCTATCTGGAGTTCATTAAGAAAGAAAGTTGAATGTAAAAGGAAGTTTGAAGTTTTTTCTTTACTTTTTTGCAATCGAAAAACAAACAAAGAATTAAGATCATTGGCGCGCGGATGCAGAATTTGTACCCAGTATCAAATAAAAGTAGAGATCGAGTTGATTAAGGTATCCCCTTTGTTGTAAAACGCACGCTATGAACGCGATAAAGTAATGAGAAAACAAACCAAATCAACAAGCAATCACACGACACAGAGATTTACGTGGTTCCCCCAAGATTGAGGTACGTCCACGGGCGAGGAG
>JAXBDA010003402.1:0-13060 GCA_036023075.1 Gaultheria prostrata
ATAGACTACTTAATATTCAAAGAAGATCAATTGAGATTATATTTCTAAATATAAATATCAATTTATTTTCAATCTTGAATTGTTTATTTTTTTGTTTGGATATGGGTATATTCGGGGAAACCCGATCTCCATCGGGAGGTGGGTTTGGTTCTTTATCTAATATCCCCAATGGGAATGGGGGCGGGGATGGCGAAAAACCCCCTTCAATTGGGGATTGGATATGGAATAGGGTCCCCCGATCCATACCCTACCTGTTGCTATCCCTACCCACAATGACATATTTAGGAATGATTCTGTCTTGTTTTGGTACTTATCTTTGTTTTTTTGTTAACTGATACTTATCTTTGTTGAAGTTTTAGGCACCAACTCTTTCCCAACTCAGTTCAGAAAAAAAAAAACTCTTTCCCAACCACTTAAACTTTGGGTTGACGCCATGGTTAGTCAATGTTTTTCGGCGAAACTTACCAACCTAAGGTTGTACGATCGATTTATCTCGATCTGTCCTTAGGTGAATTATTACGTGCACATGGCCCGTCACGCAAGATAACCACCTCGGGTGACATCATCCATGACATGTCAGACCAACTGCCTTCCATATTTCGGCCCACCGCACTCTCCATCTTTAGTCTTTACTAACCATTGAGCCAAGAATCTTAAAAAGGCTCGCTTCCTGATAATTACTTATTTGGGTCACTTTGTAACATTAGCACTTTGACTATCACTAAACCTGTGTTAAGTACTTCGTCTAGTACTCCTATTGTTCCTAAATCTTTTTTACTCTAATGTTTTTTCACTGGTTTCTAATTTAGCATTAACACCTCTTACGTTTCATCAGCAAAGACAATATCATCGGCAAATAACATGTACGATGGGATATGATCATGAATATGTCTAGTCACATATTTATATGAGCATGTGCATGCGCATGTGTGGGTATGAATCTTGTGTCTTAAAAACTAACCCCATTCCAAATTTGTTGATTCATTTTTAAAATTCTAACTTATTTAGTGCATCACCATTAGACTTTAGTATTTAACTTTCTTGGTCCTAAGCTTAGTTAACCTACCGTCGAGCCAACCAGAAATTGAAACCCACCGCGAGTGTCTTCACTTTCCAATTGCACTCATCACTTCCAAAGATTTTTAAATAATAATAGCAATAATTGATTTTGGGATATGATTTTCACACGCCATTTTCTGTCTTTTAAAATATCACTGAAAGACAAAAAAAAAATGGGTGTGTTTATCAAAAAAGGGGGTGTTGAAATCACTTGCCTTGATTTTCACTCTTTCCTTTTTATAATCACTCCCCTTTTTGTCATCTTCTAATGTGTATTTACAGTATTACCCTTCCAAGTGTAAGAAAATACACTCATGAAATCATGTAAATTTACACATTGGAACACACACACACACACAGAGTGCAGTTATTAAGAAAAGGGGAGTGTGAAAATCACTTCGCAAAAGCATGTATGTCTGAAACAATCAAGATCTCTATTCTCCTTGCCTAAACCCAACTGATACAGCAACGTTGCACAAGCACATCAACCTCCTCCATACCACATATAAGCCAAAAAGGGGGGAGCCATAGAAAAACCTTGCCCATGAGAAATAATACCAGACTTTGAATGGTAATGAAAGCCTAGTTCTACTCGGTGGATAAATCTCAATACTATTGGGACAATAGAGCAAATCCAGTATAATTAGCGATCTCAGCTGGGCAACAAAGTTCAACTGGTGGAAGTAACATACGGACCACACTCGCCTGGAGATGCAATTGCCATGCAACAGAATTTGGGATCCAAGGACAATAAGCTTAAGGTTTCAAGATTCATCATTTTCATTCCAACTCCTTGGTGCTCAACCTGCCTTGCACATTGTGAAATAACAAAACTGAACTTGGTTTTTAACCATAGAGAAGAAAAATAACCATAACTATCAATTATTCGAAGATTGGAGAGTATTCTGTACATACATACAGCGGAAATGAAAACAACTCGCACGATACCACCCATTACCCAACCAATCTCTCAACAATAAAATGCCATTGGTTGTTACACATCCAACCGTTGATCAACTTTGTAATCACATGCAGAACACTGGAAAAAGCCTTACATCACTTGTAACCTTCAAACAAATCTCACATGGCATCAGATCTCCCTTGCAACCACGTTAAAGAACCCCCCGCATGAAAAACACAAAACCAAAGAACACAACACTGCATTCATCTTAAACGAGTGTGGGCCCCATTTGGTGGTTTATTATGGGCCTGTAGACTAATTGCGTCATTGTTAGACACCATCATGTGCTTAACACTCTTCGAATCGTGTCCACACGATCGATGACATCCAAGGCTTTGAGGCGATCAATATCAAAATCAATGATAGGTACCGATGAAGGCCTTCTAATGGGAAAAGGGTCCTTTTTTCTTTCACTAATAGGAGAGTGGCTACTACTCTTACTCAAACGGTGATGGTTGCTTAACCTGATTTTGGAAGTATCGAATTCTTGACTCTTACTTATTCCGGGTGTCAGTTTCCTCTTACTTACATCCTTGAGCATCTCTTGATCTTCCACAGACAGTGTGGGCGATGGAGAGCTTGCTTTATGAGTGGATAATTGAATTGTCTTCTGATTAGGGGAACGAATTGGGGATTTAACAGGTGACCTGATCCCTCCACAGGTGGCAGCTCTTGATTGGCTAACAAGATGGTGAAGCCAAACCACCAATTCAAGGATATAATCTTCGGTTTTGTCCTTATCGGCATGATGTAGGGTTTCGATTCGGATCAACTCGGACTGCCCAGCTGGCTTCTTGCCCGCATCAGACCTGAAGAAATTTACGTAGTCTTCACTAAAAGGGACAACAGACCACAATTCAAGCTCCGTGTTTTTCAAAGTAAAAATGCTACATGTTGGAAAATATTTTTTTGGTAAAACTTTCACGAATAAAGTAATTGTGTTTCATACATATCTCCAGGTGTGTGGTTACAAACTTCAAAATATTTTTGTCAAAAACATGTACATGCCATTTGTTTCGCTTTCAACAAAAATGGTAAAATTGCATTGAACGTTGCAACAAAAATGGTTGGTAATAGGTCTACCCAACCCATCCTAAGTTCAAATAGAACAACACAGTAGCTATTAATGGCAAGCCAAAAACTACTAATCATCATTAGGGAATAAAGGGCTTGTATCAAGAAGTCAGGGTGAGAATGAGGTCCCATTAATGTTTTGGAAAATGATTCGTAGAATTTGGGTCCAAACCAAACCAAATTGAGCCTTGGGCCCATAATATGTATATATATACTTCCGCACATGCACGCACTAAAATAATAAACGCTTTTTGACAAAAATATAAGGGCCAAAAGAGTGGAGCCCAAGAGAAACATCCAGCAAATTGAGCACTTACCCAGTATTTGCCCATTCTCCAACCCAGCCAAAGCCATGGTGAGCTCTGGTATTGATCAATTTGTGAGAAAAGACACCAGGATAAGTTTTCAGTAAACAAAGATACCAGAATGCAAATAACAAGTGTGAATAATAAAGGACCATGATGAGCAACAAACAAAAACGATCTAGTTACCAATTTTACTGTTCCTACCGTTCCCAAACCAACTAGAAAGCACGTAGTACTTTTGAAATTTCACATAAAAATGCCAATTGAGTATATAGAGTATCCATCCTCTCCGGAGAATGAATAACACACAATGGGACTTTTCCAGGAAGGGAACTGCATAAACTATAAAATTGGAACCAGAGGTTTAGAGTCCTAAGAAGTAACTGAGCATGAAAGCTGATCTTAGTTTTACTTGGTTGTGTTTGTGGCGATGGGAACAAGCCAGTGCAATGTCTTCTCCATTTCAGCTTTGATTTGGGGAACAGTGAGCTGAAATAAACCATTAAGGATAAGGTAATAATGGAGCAAAAAAAAAAAAGCTGCATATTAGAGGAAAAAGGGCACAAAGATAAGGAAAGACAACTAATTCATCTCGTAGCATGAGGTAATGGGTTGGACCACAAAGAATAAGTACCTCTTCCTTCAGCTGAAACAGCATCAACTTGGAGCGTAAAGCTGACTTTATACTAGGAGGGAGTCCTTGATATAATGTATCCCTTGTATTTTGCGGCACAGAACTTGATCGGGTTACCTGCAAACATCAAACGTTATGCCTGGGAAAAAACCTAAAGATAGTGATTTGATAGGAAGCATAGTTCTGTGTTTCCCCACTCAAGAGAGGAAACATCAGTGCCTGTTTCCTATTACCGACACGTTTCAATCCAAGAGGTGCAATCCCACAGTGCACATCGCAGTTCCCACTAGGGGTGGGGCATTACAGAAATCTCTAAACACCGTCGTAATAATTCTGAAGGTGCAAGGCAAGGCAGGGCGAGGTGTAAGTTCAAACTATGAGCAAAAACTTAGTATTTACCAATTAAAAATTTAATAAATAGTACAAAAAATTAAGGTAAAGTACACTTTGCACCTCTGCATTTTACACTTAGTGTCACTTTGCCCCCTACATTTCCAATTTCACTTGTCAAGGATTTAAACTTTTGGTAAAGTATCAATGTCCCCTTTACTGCTAGATTCTGTTAGAAAAAAATATCAATTCAGTAAAAGCTGCCTATTGTAACCTAAAGAAATATTGTAAAAGATCATCTAAGCTTAGAAATGTACACAAGTATGGAACTAAAAGTCATTCACTGCAACAAGCAAAAGCTCTGTCTAAAATTCAACTCTATTGCGTAGACTAAACTTCACAAAACATGCCCATATGATATGCTAATTGTGCCTTTTCAAACCTTTGGGCGGAAGACACGGTCATATTTCTCCCTATCTCACATTTGTACACTTTAAATAAAGGTCGACATGTTGAGAGAGAGGGCAATAGAGAGATCTATAGGTTAAAATAAGAGCGAGAATAAAGAATCTTAACTTGGAGGGCAAAAAAAAGTATATACCACGCATGAAATGCGCGAAAAAATCAATGCCCACATTAAATGCCCAACACAAGTGCAATAAAGACACCTCAGGTGATCACCTTAGACCAAAGGCGTACACGTAATGCAAAACTTGAAAGCCTTGAGACGCTTTGTGAATGCCTCATTATATCAATGAAAGAGTCGCGAGCCTCAACTACGCATTTTAAGACATAGCAGTTCTCTTACTCAGCATGGGGGTGGGGGTTTGGATTGTTAGATGATTTTTGTGCGGGAAGATAACCAAAAAATCTGAAAAGGAATTGCTGAAAGATCCAACCACGCACTCAATGCCAAATCATACAGGCATCTGTGAGGATCACTTTCTCAGTATATAATAACATACTACCAGAGGAAACAGTACTCAAATTAGGTCAACATCTTGATTTGTATTTAATAGATTGTCCTAGGACTAAGAAGTGTCCACACAAGTTCATTGAGGTACCTACTTTGCACTAAGATAGATGATGCAAGTTGGGTAGTTCATTCCATCTAATAGGTATCTCAGCTTGCATGTGTGATGTCTTTTATACCCTTTAACGTCCAAAGTGATAAGCGATGAGATATGAAGCAAAATAATAACAGACAAAAGGGAAATGGGAAAATGACAGCTAGTGGTTTCAGGATCTTCAAACACAATTGGTGAGTTAAAATGATGCCATAAATTCATCCAGTGATCTCTCCATCGCTAAGTGATTGCTTTTGACAAAGAGTGAAAAAACAAGCAATATCCTCTCTTCTTTCCCTTCTTGCTCTATCTTTGAGATATAGAGCATCATGACAATGCGGTTTCAAAAGATAATCTGATCCTAAGTGGAAACAATAACGTCACAGAAAACATAAACCAGAACAGCGTAACAGATAGCGACAACCTTAGATGCTCACAATTACCCCGAGGAACAAATGCATAATACCTATAAAACATAATTAAAAAAAAGCATCATAAAACAACACCCAAACGAATAATAAACTCACAATTGTATCAATTTGGGAGATTATATTTGCATAATGCAATGCAAGACCCGCAGATCCCAATTTCTGGCTATTGTTTTTCACTGGCTTGTCTCCCGCTGAAAAGGTAACCAAGAGTAAAAAGTAGAACACGAGAGCATGAAAATGAATTATCTCAAGGATACCAAAATGTAGATATTTTGCAGCAAACATTAATTAACAAGTTTTACAATTTCCCCGATAAACAATCAACAATTTCCCACGAGTTTGGTGTATATTCCAAGGTAATTAACGTGTCACTCCTTCACAAAGTTTACCTACAACCTAATCAATCATAGGTAGAACGACCTATTCAATTATCTATAGAACATGTATTCCAAAGAGATGATTTAAACAAAACATAGATTGCCCAAACTTCAAAACTAACATGGTGTTAAATAACACTAAACCCTTTTGCATTGGAAATTACCCTGGACAATTTTGTTCTTTTGGGGCCAATACTGATATATTTGTGATCAAAGGACTATCAAACAATGCAGATCCAAATGTCCAGTTTTTTTATCCCCGTGCCAAACTGGAAGAGCCAAAGGTTGCAAATTTCTTATGAAAGTGTCTTAATAGCAATCAAAATAGATCCCAAGAATCTGTTTCGTTTTGATTCTTCTGACCATCTGTCACCATCTGGATTGAGCAAATCAGGCTTTAGATAAATGAGGAAGAAGTTTGAGGCTTGAGCTTTGAATTCATACCAGCACTACCAAAAGCATCACGGATTTCCAAGTGAAAAAAATGGACGATGTCTACCAGTTTCTCCATTACCTAAAAATTGATAAATGCAGTTAATTAGAGCTCTCTAAATTTAACTTCAGAAATTTCTTCACCTAAATAAGATCCCATTAGAACAAAAAATTCAAAGCATAATCACCATCAAATAGGAGCATGTGCTATATAAGAAAGTTCAGTAAACAAAAGTACAAAATATGAAACCAACAGAATTCCTAGAAACTTCAAAATAATAGAAGCACATTAACTACCCTATACATAAATAGTGCTGAATTGATACCTCTTCCAAAATCCTGGACCAGAGTGATTTCTTTTTCAAAGTTTTCACATGCTTCCTTTGACTCTTCAACTCAGCCCTTAATATTGCAAGGGTGTCTCCTACGTGGTGTGAATGTTTGAACAATCAAAACAAGTAACAAGCATGTACTAATGAAGATACTAATGTTAGAAACATCAAAGAATACAGATAAAAGCACGAAAGTATAATAGTAACAGTAGAACCAGGTAGGATGTGAAAAGCTTACATCCAAGGTGACAACGTTAATGGGGACTAAGCTAGGTATAGTACTAATATCCGGTGCATACAGGACAGATCAATGGGATGTAGAAGCAGAGTACAAAACCATGGCGCACACTACAAGTGACATTGTATGGGTGCGCTCCGTTCTTGAGGAGAGAGACTTTGGTGTGCGATTGACCATGAGGCAGGTTCTGGAGACAAATTTATTGGAGCCTCACAATAAAAATCGGAGCCATTCAATTTGTTTAAAACACATTTTTAGGAGTTCCTGTAAAAAATTAACTCATTCAAATATCGGTAAGGGCTTAATCGACTTATTCAGTTTTTATCCAATCAAATTTAGGGACAAATATCAATCAATTCCTTATTGATATCCGAATGAGTTGATTTTTACTGGAACTCTTAAAACATGTTTTAGACAAATAAAACAGCTCTGATTATTACCGTGGGGCTCCGATTATTTGTGTACACAAATTTTGACACAAAATGTATATTACCGTAGGGCTGATTATTTTGTGTACACAAAACGTACACCACCTTGTGGGGACCCATGTTGGAGTCCCCCGCAAATGGCATTCTATTCGTCTAAAACATGTTTCAAGAGTTCCAGTAAAAAATCAACTCATTCGGATACTAATAAGGGCTTGATCAATTCATTCAGTTTTTATCCTATCAAACTTAGTGACAAATATCGATCAAGTCATTACCAATACCCGAATGAGTTGATTTTTAACGGAACCTCTTAAAAACATGTTTTAAACAAATTGAACAGCTTTGAAAATTGGCGTGGGACTCCAAAAAATGGGCCCCACACAAGGTGGTGTACTTTTCGTGTCAAAAATTGTCCCGGAACCGACCCATATATACATAGGCCATTCCGGTGACACATTTTTATGACACAAAATGCACAACACATTGGGTGGGAACCATTTTGGAATCCTACGCAAATGATCGGAGCCCTTCAATTTGTTTAAAACATATTTTTAAGAGTTCCAGTAAAAAAAAATCAACTCATTCATCGGTAAGGATAAAAACTAAATGAATTGATCAAGCCCTTACCGATATCCGAATGAGTTGTTTTTTTTGCGGGGAACTCTTAAAAACATATTATTAACAAAGTGAACGACTCTGATAATTAATGTGGGGCTCCGATTACATATATTGTGACAATCAGCCGGCGATCTATATTGCATGTAATCTAGTTCAAGTAACTGTTAGAGTTGCTATGTAACAAGTTGGGACTTTGCAATATTTATGCTTCAGTTTAAGGGAACTGTAAGGAGTTATATTGGTTATAGTAGTTAGTAGTGAGTGAGGTACAAGAGTTCATTATACTAGTGTTGTCTCTTTTCCTAGTGTTAGGGTTTAGATTACCATAAACACTATTCGTTATCTATGTAATAACAAAAAAGTCACTTGTCATCAAATCCTTCTCTTTTTCTATTTGTAAACATGGAAGCTAATTGGAATATTGGCTTGGATGAACAGAAGATGGGTCCTATCCTCCTTCGTTTATAATGGCGTGATCATTCATTCACCCTTCTTTCGCTTAGATTAGAGACAAAGGCTTGTGTGAGTAGACTTCCATCAGTTACCACTCCTGATTTGAATTCTCAATTAAGATAACGCACAGGAAGTTATGTTAAATTAAATCAGTAAAAACGCGATAGTTGACGCGTAGGGAAAATTATTTGAAATATCAAGTTATTAGCGGCAGCTCCATATTCCTTCTGTCAGCATAAAATTAAGGAAACTCGGAAACCATATAAACAGGGATTGTGATTTGGCACAGCTCTTATATTTGCATTTTTTATACAGCAACCATCTAGATGGTCTTTTTTTCCATTGTTTAAATAGATTCGGTGGTGATAAACCAATGGCAATAAACTTGATTAACTAGAAGCAAGTGTCCCCGACTAATTAGAAAGAAGTTTCCCCAAAATCACAAGCACAATTACCTCTTTGAGCAGCGTTTGAGTTATCCTCTTCCTGAAGCTTGCGCCGATAATCTTGTTCAAATCTGTCCAAGGCATGTAGCTCATGATACAGTTCCTGCAACCAATGGACATCCAATCTCAAAAAATAGTTTATCATCTTCTTCTTGTCACTTCCGTAATTACAGGAATCTGTTAAGAAGATTTTGCTACCAAGTTGTTAGTTGGAGGGATTAAAATGAGTAAGTCGGACTCAACATGTTCGTAATACTATTTCGTCATTTTCGTTGAATTGAGAAGAAATGTTAAAACACATATCCTAGGGATGCTTAAAGCTAAAATAACTAGTACCAGTAAATCATCTATGGCTATTTAGATGTGGGAAAAAAGCATAATATTATATAGGTCAGATTAGTTGGACTCAATGTTTCTACACCAGTTCACATAGTTACTTTCTCCGAACAACAAACAGGCCACACATTATTTGCATTACAGGATATACTGTCGTTTCAACGAATCTTATATTTAGCAGGATCGAACCCACATTCCCGAGATGAAAGCAAATGTTTTCCCAAGTAGACGACTTTAATCATGTCCTTACATGAAAAATTGATAAATTTTACAATCTCTCAAAATTAATTACAAACATTATTCTTGGGCATGAATTGTTTAAGTCAGTTTTCATACATAATGTTGCATATAACTCTTCTCATTTTCTGGACTCAAGGTTTGCAAATTAGGAATTGATACGTGATACAATTATGAATTAGACAACTTTGGGCGCAGTATATAAGTTCCAAGAAAAAACATGTATAAGAGTTTAACATTTTGGAATTACCCCCCGATCACCCCATCCAAAATGGTAACAATTTCCTAACTACAAGGCATATATCTTTATGCATATTCCCTCAAAAGGCAATCCTAAGTCATAAGCATTCTAGTCCGGTGCTGTAAAAATTGTTCCCTAATTCAAAAGTGTTACCCAATTGCTGGCAGCCTGGCACAAAATCTTTGCTTTTTCCCTTTTCGAATACAATAATGTCTTTGCAATTTTAGGGTGATCATTGTACTGCCCAAGCCAAGGAAGAATATCTCTGTACGACATATGTTCTTTCACAATAAAGATTAGGATATTCTTTATGAACGAATGGCTAACCATTTTATGCTCTTACTGGAATAGATGACGTCGACATTAAACAAGCCTTTCCTAATACCCTTCCAGAGGATGGAAAGTCACGCGGACTGAAGGTTGGGGTGATGGAGAATCTTCCTTCCGTTTGATATAAGAACATATTCGGTAGAACTTTCCTGAAATTTCTCCAAGGTTCTGCTTGGTGGATGCTATGGGAGTAGAAAGGACTCGACGGATCACCTTAGATACAGAAGATTGAGGTTGTGTAAAACCTTTCTAGACATTATAGCTCTATCATAGAGGGAGTCACTTTAACAGAGAGTAGGAGTAATGGACCTTTTTTTTTTTCATGTAGAGAGTAGGAGTAATGGACGAGAAGAGGAAGAGGAAGAGGAAGATGAGAGCTCAAACATTCATGGGCTGATGGATGGCACGGTGACTTCTCTGCATTACTCTGAGCTACTTAAAAAGGAAGGTAAGTTAGGTTCCCCAAGACTCCAACCTCATAGCCCTTAGAAATAGTCTATGTACATATCATTCTCTCCCTAACTTTTGGCCACATCTATGATTTCCAACCAATTTTAGGAACGCAATTTAAAACACAATACCGAACACAACTGTCTTCATATCTATGTGATGTAAATACATCAACATACATCAAAAGGCTACGTACATGGTTGTGTCTGGAGTTGTTTTCTGATAGATGAAGTTCTCTTTTCATAGGATTGTCAGAGTATCTGTGCCATTGAATGGCTGGAATACCAATAACTTCCAGAAAGCAAAACCTTCATCAGGGGCTCCAAAATCATTCCCATCCTTCGTCATGTTTAGGATTCTTTTTCCGTAAAACCTGTGGTAGGGAGATCAACATCCTGAAGATTCGTCACTTCCTTCAGAATCTCTAGTCACTTCAGAATCATAGATGCTCTAGTCCAATTTAATTCTTCCAGTAGAGACTCAATTACTTTACAAACATACTTGTTCCAGCCATTTATTCTTGGTTACTGAAATACAGAGTTCATATTAAGAATCGACCTATCCTCTTCCCTTCTTTTCTCTTATTCTTCTTCGATATAGTCCTTATTTTCTCTTCTGAATTTATATCATGTACCATAAGGATATTTTGCACAACAAAGAGAGCTAAAATCCCTATAAGATTACGTAAAATCTGGCCAAGGTTTGGGTGACATAGTTAAGACAAACTCAAGCCTGGCGAGAACAGGTGGACTTGAGGGGTGCATTGCATAGAGAATTTGCCAGTCTTCTTCTCAATACCTTTGGATTCATGGTAGCTTTTGCAATTAAAGGCACAAGGCAACCTTTTGCAAAAGAGAGCTAAATTTAAGTTTCACGCCTGTCAGAAAGGAATTCAAAGTCGAGCCTATAACTTAAGTTTTAGCCATTCATTCGTTTGAAGTGATTGGATTGAAGTTTTCTTCACTTGCTTATAACTCAAGGAATCCCTTTGTGACTAAAACCCCAATTCATGAAAGGAAAAAACTAAATCTTTCGCACGGGCTGCTCGTGTTAAAATTAAATGAGGAATGGGAGGTACTTTGGAGATGAAACCATGGACAAGCATGGTTTTCTGCGAAAACCAAAATGGGGAAAAATAGAATCTAAAAGAACAATAAAAAGGTAACAACCTATGGCAAAGAAGCTAAGAGTGTGTCTTAATGAGTATCTGCAA
The DNA here is from genome assembly GCA_036023075.1 of Gaultheria prostrata. Classification (NCBI taxonomy): domain Eukaryota; kingdom Viridiplantae; phylum Streptophyta; class Magnoliopsida; order Ericales; family Ericaceae; genus Gaultheria; species Gaultheria prostrata. The sequence goes on from JAXBDA010003402.1 coordinate 11,993, forward strand.
TTGCCAAACTGAAGCTAAGTTCATATAAAGTGTCCTCCATAGCATGCCAAATACTTAAACCAAAATGTTGACAACTTGTAGCAATAATTCCAGTTGGGGACGAAGAAATGGGTTTGAATATCATCGAACGGATTGTTATTTCCAGTTTAGCAGTGACTACCGAAATATGAAGGAAAGCTGTTTCAGAGGATGGTGGAAAGCATAGGAGTGATAAGAGATTGGATTTTTGATGGAAGTGGGAATGTTCTCTAGCGTAGGTTAAGAAAGGGATTAGACAGGCATAAATAACGGGACATATCTGGATATTGGTCTGGGAAACTATTGCTGTTGTGCTGACAGTTAGTCTGATACCTTCTCAAATGCAGCTTCTGGCAGCAATTCAGCCTGCTGGAATATAAAAATGCTCTTTGTTTACAAGAACAGGTGGTCAGCTCCTAGTGTGGTCTGCAACCTTGCTTTATAAGTGATGAGTAACATATTTGCGCTCTTCTAGTCTTCAATTGCATGCCTTTACATCCATCCTTGCTTTAGAAAAGCGATATCATTAAAAAGTCGAACAATCACCTTATATGATTGGCGATTTGTTTATCATATTTTCTGGGGCTCTATTGGCCAATATTCAATATCACTATAGCAGTGCATTAGCAAGCCGTCAACTGTTCTAAGGCTACTAAGGAAAACCCCAGTTTGGGCACAAAAGTTTGAGACAGTCGTAGTATTTTGGCAATAACTTTCTACTCCAACCTCGGATTGACACGTGATTCGGGGCATTGGAAGAAGTATACAACAATGTATTTTCTGATTATTAGTGATTCAAACAATTTCTACTCCAAAAAAGAGTTGGAATCGGACTGCAATTGCAAAAGCAGGAATTAGCAGATCTAATTGGGCTTTTTTGTCCCCGTTTTGTGCCTCCGTTGGGATGAGTCGGAGATTATAAGAGGATGAGAGCTTCACCTAGAAAGGAAAAGATAAAGGCACCAAAGAGACAACAGAGGGTATTGGAGGTTCACTGGCTTGTTTTTCTTCTTAGATTGTCTTTCTAAGGATGGTTAGCAATCTATGTTT
>JAXBDA010003402.1:16225-34874 GCA_036023075.1 Gaultheria prostrata
AAGGACTCCTTATTTTAGGAGAACATGTTCAAGCACATGACGGACCTCACAATGGCTCAAAGTATCGGGACTTCATGGCCTTAAGGCCTTGATTGATAACTCTCTTAGACAGGGATTAGATTGCTAAATTGGGGTGGGACTAATAAGCCGATGGGAGTCACACTCCGGCCAAATTGGAGGCTTGGGATAACCACCCCCACCAGGTATTACCAATCTCATCTCCTATGTACAATGACCAATCTGCCCACACTAACAAAGTCCTGTAGTCCAAATAATTCCAGACTAAAGAAACTATACTCTGCCAAAAAATCCCAGCTCCATTGCTTTGCTCATCCGCAGGGGCGGACCCCGGGGGGTGCAAGGGGGGTGTTTGGCCCCTGCTCTCCCCCCAATTTTCTTCCTATTTGTAGTACACTTTTGGATTTTTTCGTAAAATTACTGAAGAGTGGTCTCCGCAAACCAGGTCAAATTGGTAATCCTGCGTCCACCAAATGCAGTCATCCGGTGACAGAAAATTCAACATAGCAGTTACTATTTCTTACTCCCCCCGTCCCAAAATTTTAGTCCCTTTTTGGGAAACCAACATTTTAAGGAGACACAATCATTACTCTTCAAAATATATAAACTTCCAAATTTACCATCCTTTTTGAATTGCAAAGATTACTTTTTTCGACTCACTACATTTTCCCTCCATTTTTTGAATGTGGAGATGAAGGGCAAAAAAGGAAATGACTCAATTTGGGACATCCAAAAAAGAAAAGTGGACAGATTTTGAGACATCCGAAAAAGGAAAAATGGACCAAAATTATGGGACAGAGGGAGTATTATGGTTCGACCTTTTGTTTAAAGTTTTTTAACAGATTTTGAAAGATAAAAATCATTGGGTGGGTGGTGATTTCGAACTGTTAAGAGGTGATTTCACACCGTTATTGTTGATATCAACTGCTTTTGCACTGTTAGTAGTGATTTGGAACATTTTCTGGGGTGTAAATGCGTGATGCCCAATTTTAAGTTTTTCATTTTGCGGTGTTAATGAGTTGGGGAATGGCTTGTTCTTCTATACCCAACTCAAAATACTTACCCAGGGAAAACCCTCAACAAACCAAACCAAACTGAGTCTTATGTCCCAATTACTTGGGGCCGGCTACATGAATCCTTTTTTCTCCATTGAGCTCTATCAAGGGCCACTTGTTCACTCAAATCCATTATACTAATATCTTTGCGCACAACCGCATCTAATGTCAATTTAGGTCTTCCCCTCCCCGTAGCGTTACTATCCAAAGCTATCATATCCGCTCTCTTAACTACTGCATCTACAGGTCTACGGTAAACATACCCAAACCACCTTAGCCTATTTTCCCTTCAACTTCTCCATAAGTGCTACACCTACCATCTCACGAACCGTTTCATTTCTAATCATGTCTCGTCTATTCTTATCACACATCCAGCTCAACATTCTCATTTCCGCTACACTCATCTTGCTCACCTATTGTTTCTTAACAGGCCAATATTCTATCCCGTAAAGCATCGTTGGTCTTATCGCAGTTCTATACAATTTTCCCTTCAATTTTGTGGTACCATCTTGTCACATAGTACAACAGTAGCGCTTCTCCACTCGAGCCACCCCACTTGGATCCTATGGGTCACATCATCTGCAATCCCTCCACCTTTACTCATAATTGAGCCTAAATACCGAAAGTGGTCACTCATTGGTATCTCCTGGTCTTGGATCATCACTCTTTCTTCACTCTTTCTCCAAGAAACCACAAGTATACGCCAGCATCTGTTTGGTTTGGCCCATAGTGAAATATAAGGTAATTTGATTGTAAAGAACATGTATCATTCCAACATGGAAGTCCCGGCCCATAAAACAAGGGCAAAAGGGGAAAAAAGTATTTTTGAATCCAATCCCCGTTTAATAATCCTATTGCCTAACATGTTATCTAAATTGTTATCACTACGAATTAATAAAACATGTTATTGCTTTTTGATAAAACATGTTTTTTGAATTGCCTAACATTAATAAAACATGTTTTCTGAATTAATAATCCTATTGTTTTTTGATAAAACATGTTATTGCCTAACATGTTTTTTGAATTGTTATCACTACGAATTAATAAAACATGCACCATCCATGTTCTTCACAATCAAATTGCTTTTTGATGAATTGTTATCTGAATTAATAAAACAAATTATTCTAGACCACAAAGGCCCCGTTTAATAATCCTATTGCCTAACCTTGCAAAACAAACATGGATGGTGCATTAATAACCTCACTAAAAATCCTATTCCCAGTTTTCACTACGAACCCCAATCCCATCTCCCACAAATCCTACCAAATCTATCCCGGTTATCAAACGGGGCCTTTGTGGTCTAGAATAACATGTTTTATTAAGTGAGATAACAATTCATCAAAAAGCTATGAACAAAAAGGAGCGCGACCAAGTAAAGTATCGAAAACGGAATATAAATCCCATTATATCTACAGGTACAAATAATTCCACCGATAAGGGATCCCTTATTAGAAGGGCGTTGTATATACGCCAAGCTTCTAATAAGGGATCCCTTTGCTACGGTGAGGGACTCCCATTTCCCGACCATTTCCTGATTGAATTTTGATGATCCGAACCGTTCAATGTGTTTTTAAGGGTTTAAGCAAGAAAGCATCAAAAAAAAAATAACTGGGAAGGGCTTCATCCGAGCAGTTTTCATAAAACTATATATAAACGATTTTTATGAAAACATGATTTCTCGCTTGGTGTACAAACAGGGCCTTTGTGAGATCGATCTATCTATCTATCTATCTATCCATCTATTTGGCTATTGAGGCATTGATTCCTGGAAAGGAAGGATACATGATATCAAGGATTTTAGACCCATTGCCTCATTGGGGTCTACCTATTGTCTTGGCTACCAGGCTTAAGGGAATGTAGTGGGAGATAGTGTGATGCACGACGGTTTTAGGACGCTTGAGTAAGACCGCGTACAATAGGAATCGTGGTGGTTTTTGGTGGGAAATAAGAATAGTACGTTGGAGAAAGTGCGCAAAGAAGAAGAGAGGAAAGAATGAGAGAGAGAGAGAGAGATGTGCTTCACCCTTGCAAGGGTTAGGCGGTTTCTGCAAGAAGGATAGCAACCTTATCCCCGATAGGAAAGGACTGTAGCCCAAACCCCAATAACAAAGACCGCAACCTTGTCACTCAATTCTTTAATCAATCAACTCTATTCTAAAATGAAAGATTACATCCATATTTATAGGCTAAACAATGGCCTTTCAAATTCCTAGAAGTCTAAATGAATGAACCTAATTAAATGCATGTGAATGAACCTAACTAAATGCATACATTGAACCTACTAACAATTAGATGCAACGAACTAGAAATGTGTTTAATGTATCTAGGTGCATATTAATACAAGTACTAAATTCATGATGACCTTTGACCTTCCAACTACCATGGATGACCCTTGAACTACCTTACTACCATGGACACTTGTTTTTGGACCCAAATGGCCTTTGGTTTAGGCTTCCAAAGCCTATGAGACTTGTCTAACCATCCATGGCTATGTCATCAATTCTTCTCCACTGAAAAGAACTCGACTCCGGCAAGTTAGGTGCAATTCCGAAAATACCAGCATGTGGAAAAGCTTGTTGAATAAGGAGAGACTTTTCTGCAATTTCAATGTTTGGGCATCATTAGCACAAGTAACCGTATACTTCTTTTTCCCAACGATAAAAGAGTATGTGTTGGCACGCCCAGCATGTTGTGCGTCACGATCCCACAACCATGTTCTTCCCAAAAGTATGTGGCAAAGCTTGAGTGGCAAAACATCACACATGACTATCTCTTTAAGGCTCCCAATGGTGAAGGTAACAGGACATTGTTGCTCAACCTTCAACTTTGTATTAGTGATCCAAGCCACATGATATGGTTCTGGATGTGGCTGAAATTTCGACCCTAACTTTTTGATAGCTTCTTCAGATACCTCGTTGGTGCAACTTCCTGCAGCAATAACTAATGAACATACTTGCCCACCACAATTAACCCTTGTTTGGAAGATTTTCCCTCGAGAAAAAATACACTCATCACTCTTGGAAACTTGTTTATTCGTTACCATACGAGGATGGATAATGCTCATGAATTCATCTAAATCATCAAAATTTACCTCCAAATCAGCACCAAGGGGTTCACAAACCTCTTCTTCAGTTGGTGGTTCATTGGATGCAGTCTCTTTTGAAGCTTCCTTTCCAACCAAGGCAATTGACCTGCTAGGGCATTAAAAGGATAAATGACCAAAACCCTGGCAAGCGAAACACCTTGTTTTAGAAGTATTACTTGCTTGAGATGTTGAGGACGTTGCACTAGGACAAGAGGACTTGTTAAGAACAAAAGAATTTCCTTGTGGCTTCTCAGTAAACTTACTTCAATTCCCATCAGTAAAAGTCCTTTCACTTCGAGTAACACTTTCACTTGTAGCCTTCATGGGATTGTTCTTTTTCAAGTCTTCTTCCATTTGGTAAGCCACTTGAACCGCATCCGCCATAGTATAGAGTCGACAAGAAGCTAAACCACAATAGATCTTTGTATCCAACCCTTGCCGATACATCAAAATCATCACATCCTCATTCCATGGGAATTCAGATCTAGTAGCCAAGCTATAGAATCTTCCAGTGTACTCTTCAACGGACATACAGCCCTTAACCAATTGCGTGAACTGTAATTGAACGCGCTGCTTGTAGTTTGCTGGAACAAGTACCGAGTCATCACGCTTTTCATGTCTTCCAAGGTCCTAATAGTAGCATAATATGTTTGCTGATATTTTGCCCACCAAATTCTAGTTGTTCCCTTCAACTTAGCCTCCGCAAAGAAGAGTTTCCGTTCATCTGTTAAATGTTACCACTTAAAGAAACTTTCCAGGCTATGTAACCAATCAAGAAATACTTCCACATCGTTGCTTCCAACTTCTAGCTTAGCACCTTTGTCAACATCATTTACTCTAAGATCTTCTTGCAATCGTTGTGGCTCCGGTGGTGGTGGAGTTCCTTGGGGTTGCTGGAAGGAGAACCCTGGAATATTGGAAGCTCCAAACTCGAGGGCAAAGCCCTCTGGATTTTTGCCCATGATAAAAGATGTCACTTTACTTGGTGATGTCTTTATCTCCTCTACATCACTCTTCAAGGTTGCATCACTTTCAAGGTTGCAACGCGCTTTTCAAGGTTGCAACATCACTTGTCAAAGTTGCAACACCTCCCTGGGTAGCCTGATAATCTTTGGACAGGGAGTCAAACTTGGAATTAAATTCGCTAACCGTCACCATTGTAGAGAGATCAATTTTGAGCTCTGATACAAAACTGGTGCAGGACGGTTTTAGGACGCTTGAGTAAGACCGCCTACAATAGGAATCGTGGTGGTTTTTGGTGGGAAATAAGAATAGTACTTTGTAGAAAGTGCGCAAAGAAGAAGAGAGGAAAGAATGAGAAGAAGAAGAAGAAGAGAGAGAAAGAGAGATAGATGTGCTTCACCCTCGCAAGGGTTAGGCAGTTTCCGCAAGGAAGGATCGCAACCCTATCCCCCATAGGAAAGGACCGCAGCCCAAACCCCAATAACAAAGACCGCAGCCTTGTCACTCAATTCTTTAATCAATCAACTCTATTCTAAAATGAAAGATTACATCCATATTTAAAGGTTAAACAATGGCCTTTCAAATTCCTAGAAGTCTAAGGCCTCTTTTGATTCAGGTATTGGGAGCCTGGGATAGGATTAGGGGCGTCTAATCCCGCCTAATCCCTTGTTTGGTTCCCACAAAGGTGTCTGGGATTAATAATCCTGGGACAAAAAATTTCCAATATGTATGGTACAGTGTAATCCCATGGGGGGGTGGGACTACCAATCCCGGACAAAAACACACGGGAGTTTGTCGGCCAACTATAACAAATTTGCCATTCAAATATTTTAGAACAACCACGGTCTTCTTCTTCTCTTTCATTCCACCGCTCAAATCTTTCCCACCATCAAAACCCTTCTCCCCAAAACTCATCTTCATCTTTTCTTCACGCCCTCTCTCCACCACCCCTGTCTCTCGCTTCTCAACTTCTTCTTCTCCTGTCTCCTCTTTGTCTTCATTCCCGTCCCGGCGGCATAAGGAGGAGAGCCGGGGCATAAGGATTTCCATGTGGTGGGATTTGGAGAACTGCCAGTTGCCTACCGAAGCGAACGTGTTCAAGGTGGGTTAGAGCAATACGGCTGCAGTTAGGGCGAACGAGTTTTTCTTCGGATTCATTTGGTGGGTCTTGTTTGATTTGTGGTTTGATTGATGTGTTTGCAAAATTGGGTTTTATTCTACCTATTGCTGTTCTTTTATCCTTACCAGACAATTGAACCAGCAACCCATGACCGGCCCTTTATGGTTTGCTCAACAGTCTGGTAATACAAATTGAAACAGAAGACTAGTAATCTGAAATGAGAATCGCCGTGAAGTTGTACCGAATCAAGAATTCCACTATAAATTCATGTTGAACTTTTTCAAGACACATGTCTGAATTTGATTTTGCAAATTTTAATTGGTTGGAATTGGTTTGAGAGATGGAGAGAGAGATAGTCCTGAAATTAATCCCAAAATTTAGTTTAGGGAACCAAACATGGGATATCACGATATTGATCCTGAACGAATCAAACAAGGGATTATGTGAGATTGAATACAAAACTAGTCCTAGGACAACTAATCCAGGACTATCTATCCCAGGACTATCAATCCTACCTGTTTTAGTCCACGAATCAAACGAGGCCTATGAATGAACCTAATTAAATGCATGTGAATAAACCTAACTAAATGCATACATTGAACCTACTAATAATTAGATGCAATGAACTGGAAATGTGTTTAATGTATCTAGGTGAATATTAATGCAAGTACTAAATTCATGATGACCTTTGACCTTCCAACTACCATGGATGACCCTTAAACTACCAACTACCATGGGCAGATGTTTTTGGACCCACTAATAATTAGATGCAATGAACTGGAAATGTGTTTAATGTATCTAGGTGAATATTAATGCAAGTACTAAATTCATGATGACCTTTGACCTTCCAACTACCATGGATGACCCTTAAACTACCAACTACCATGGGCAGATGTTTTTGGACCCAAAAGACTTCTTGATGCTCGTGCTACCCATGGCCTTTGGTTTAGGCTTCCAAAGCCTATGAGACTTGTCTAACCATCCATGGCGATGTCATCATAGTGTTTAAGTTTCACAAAACGAATTTTCGCACACAGATAGATTATGTCTGCAGTGTTGGTTGGTGACGAGAGTGACAAGACTAAGAAACTGGACCCAGGAGTTATATTCAAATTGGACACCGAGAAGGTGAATAACAATGTTAATTAGAATATTCTGCACTATTTGACAGCTAGGATGGGCTCGGGGTTGGAATGCAGGATATGGATTAGAATCACAAGATTTTGTATTTCCTCATCTATCTATATTGGTGAACGGGAAGGCCGTAGGTTTCTTTCAAAGGGTGATCCTTCGTCTTATTTTGGTGACGGGAGTCTGAGTCAAAACAATCAATCAGAAGGCATCTGGAAGGCTGTACAAAAGGCTATAACATGGGGAGAGCAGATGATTCGTTTTGCGTTGTGACCCGTATACTTCATGCTAATGATACCATTACCGCAATTGTGTTTATGTGGTTTGAGGTAGTCTCATGTCTCGGAATGAGTTTGGGCAAATTGAAAATAAAGCCAATTGGCCAACATAAGACCCCCTAGTTTCAATGTTGACTTGCAAGGTTGGAACGTCTCCTACCACTAAATATGTGGTTGTTGCTTGTTACTCTTATAAAACCACAACAATGTGGGATTCAATAGCACAAACGTTTCCAAAGTGTTTAGCAAGACTGGAAAGGCTATCATCAAGTGAAGCTTGGGTCCTTTGGGAGACTTGCACTTATTAAGGGCCAACCTATTTGATCGCTCTTTACCATTCCGGTCTCAGTGACATAGCTTCAGAATAGTTATGGGTGGCAAAAAGATGGGGTTTTGAGTATGAAGATCTTTAATCAAGCATTATATGTAATGTTTTAATGGAGGTACACGTGTGAGAGGGACAATATGGATCTATTTAGAGAGATAGTCATCTTTGTCTTCTAGAAACTCCCTCTTCTTCCCTTTCACCCTTTCTTCTTCCTTCACCTAACACTGAAAGCATTAGTAGTTTAAATTACTATTACATAAGGTTGTCTCCTCTCTGTCTCCTCTTGTTTGCCTTGTCATGTCTTCATTTCCCCATTTTTTGGAAGACATTAGAGTTAAAATATATTTTTTTTGCAAAAAAGAGATGCGCTTACCGCTTCTTTTCGATATATTTCTCACCGCTTATATTCTTGTTGCTTCCAAGACCAATAACAGATTTGTTTTTGTTCCACCCGTACTTAGCTTGGTTTTACATATTCTTTTTTAATTACACTTTCATTTTGCATTCGGTTCTGTTAGATGTTAGTGGCATAAAGCTAGAGACTAATTGACTTAGTGCTTTGGATATGTAAAATAATGCACTGTGGCAACTGCAAGGCGCCCCTGAGGATCAACATATCACGATTCTTCGTCATGTCTCTGCACTTTGCTTACATCCATTGTCTCGCCTAACTACGTGTGCAACTCTGATTTACAATGTTTGATGCCTAATTGCAAAGGTGAAAAGGAAAACAAGTAACCTTTCGACAAATTCAGTTCAAACAGAACCTGTGAATAACTCAGGTAGAAAGCTAGTTTTCAAGATTCGTAGGTTGATATTATTAGAGCTTTTCACCAGTTCATTGAAAAGCTCTCACATTTTTGTAATGGCTTTCAAAGACGAAAAGCCTCACAGCCTTCAAATAATAAGACAAGTATTGTCACCAAACAAAAGTGATCAAGCATGCCTTTATCCCTGCATCATGGTTCGTCTACAACATAATTCCACACAATGTACAACAATATAAGGAAAGAAATACGGAAGCACAAAAGAAACATAATAATCCATTCAGTAGATATTGGGGCATTACATACCTTTGCAACAGCAGCCTGCTTAGACCTTGTGGATCTTGATTTGTTCGATAAAGCCCTAGATAGACGCGGAATCCCATCATTGATGTTTTCTGTATTCACTCCATGCGAAATTGTATCCAACTCTGGAAATGAAAAGGGTTCTCCTAATTGCTTTTCCAGGGTTTCCCCCACTGGAGATGGGGTATGATTAACATTAACGGTGGATGCCGCCACGCTATGGGACTGATGAACCATTCTAGAACCATAGCTAAAATGACCATTAACGCGTGGAAAGTTTCGAGTGGTGAAGCCATCTTCAGTGGCTCTCCTGGAGCAAAGCCCACCCATTGGCAATGCCAACTATTACTTCATTTAGACTTTAAGCTTCCTGTACCAAACCCAAAGTTTGAAACACTTACAGATGCTTCAAAAATCAATAATCAGAAAATTCGGAAATCACTCTGAAGTTACTGGGAGCAACTCATCGCCTTCCTCCATCAGTTAATCACAAGATTTGGCCGCAACTCATAACCTTCCTCAATCAATTAATCACAAAATTTAGCCGCGCACAATAGGTACTTCAGTTCTGCCAATTTGACTTCAAAAATGTAATCTCCTATATCCCCGTAATTCACAATAAACTGCAAATCAAGGCAGCATAAAAAAACAATCAGAAATATTAACTCCAACCCATAACCTCAAGAAGAGATGGCAAGCATTACTCCAAAGAGGAAAAGCAGAAGAATATGAAAATCAAGCAAAGATACAATTCAAGCGTGACTAGTAAACCTAACAAAGAATAAGAAACCAGTTAAAGTAGTCACAAAGAAGCTACAGAAATACAGTCAGATGTCAAAGACAAATGCATTGATGAACCATAACCTAAACCAAAAACTTGGGCCTGATCGCAAATTTGTAGTCGGATGTATTCGAACACACAAACATATAGTGGAACATAAGTAGAGAGAGAGAGAGAGAGAGATGGTGACTTACCCAACAAACTAGAAAGATAGGGATGATGAGTTCGGATCCGTGGTGAGTTAGTAGAGATTCTAGTGAGTGTTTCTTTACAACGAGAACAGAAACAGCAAGAAGAGTGATGGGGAAGACGACGATGACGATGGTAGACTATGAGATCCTAGAGAGGGTGGGAAAGGGAGGGACTGCTCCTGATTTCTCAGTAGGTGTGGGTCGGGCTCGTGGGCTGTTCACACCAAACCAAACCATACCATACCATATCAGGTCAGCCAGGCGCCCACTACTCTTTCTGGTCAAACCCTCAAGGGTCACTATCATGGACCACGCGGCCCTATCCAATTTCCTTAGTACTGTTTGGTCCAGTTTGTATTTTTAGGTTTAATCATGAGTCCATAATAATAACAGTAATAATGGTAATTGGAATTGCTTATTTTTGTACAATTTGTTAATATAGGACTATTGTTCACGTAAAAAATCTGCTTCATGGAAGAATGATAGCTGAATGAAAAAATCACATTCTGTATCTATATATCCTTGTGTAAATCTATCCTATTTATATGACTATCAATATTTGCTCGATTGATCTACTTAAAAAGTTATACATAATGAACGGTATCAATCATTTTTTACTACGAAAACTCGAATCGGTTCAGTATGGACTTGGGAAAACTAGATGGGAGTTTCCTAGGGTGGCGGTAATATATTGAGAGCGTTCGGCTGAAACCCTTGAGGTTCCAAAAATTTGCACTGCACCCATAAATTTTTATTGGCACAATTAAGTAGTACTCCCTCCGTCCCTTTTATAGTGTGTACATTTTCATTTTGGGATGTCCCTTAATAAGTGTGTGTTTTGAAAAGTTAGTGTGTACATTCCCTATTTTGCCCTTAAAAGTAGATTCTTTTTTAAAAAGTTAGTGGGTATTATTATATTGATAAGGGTAAGTAATTGAAAGTAATTGTAAAAGTTTATGTGAGAGAAAAATAATTGAAATTCCAAGATAACACACTTAAAAATGGACGGAGGGAGTATTGAAAGTCAAATGATTTAATTGAATCCATTGGATTTTACCGAAGTGTGCAACACTGTTTTGGGTAAAAAAAATATCACAGTGGTTTATTTTTTGTCCTTATTTAAATTTTTTCGCATTTGTTAGTTTTGCGATGATTTTTTATGGTTTCTTAGTTCGTCTCCATGAGAGAAATTTAAAAAGTATAAAATTATTAACCAAACTTAAATTTTTGTAAATAAAGACAAAAATAATCCAATAAACTATAAAAAGCAGTGAGAACCCAATGGATAAGCATCCAAAATGTTACTACTTTGTCTCTATTTTAACACTTCTTTTGTACAAATTGTGATTCATACAAAAAGTCGTACCTTTTATACATTGAATCAATAATTTGATTAATCTAGAATTGCCCACAAATTACTTCATCGTCCCCAATTTTTGGTCCCAAATTTCATTTTTTGTTGTCTGTCTCAATTGAAAAGTAATGAGAAAAAAAATAATGAGTTTACTCTTGGGAAGTGATATTGGCACTATCATTTTCTCTATTGGCACTCCATTTTCTGTCTCTATTAGATAAAATTACTCTTGCACTTTGTAAATAAAGACAAAAATGGGAGTCCCGAAAGAAAAAATGAGAATGCCAATATCAATTTCCTTACTCTTTTACCCTTACTTTTGAGAAGTAAGTATATGCAATGGTGATGTTTTAACCGGTAAAAAGAGAGAAGAAAAAATGACAAGAGTAATAATGATATTCTGCTAGAGGTGGCAATTTGCAACCCAACCCATGAATCCGCTCATATCCGTCCACTTATAACCCAATCCAACCCGCTCATATTATAATATGGGTTGAACTCATATTAATCCATATTTACATCGGTTTAGATGGACTGAAAATGGGTCCCACATGGATTGGACATATGTGAGCAATTACATAGAGGATCAAGGTTACGAATGTAAAGACCGGTAAAATTTTATTTACTTTTCATAAGTAACATTGGGGTAATGAGTGAAATTGTGTATAATGATAAAATTGGTTAAGTGATGAGAGGATATATGTGATGTGTAGTGTTGGGGTGAAATTGGGTTACACAAGCCACATTTGGACTTGTAGTGTAATTTTTGGAGTTCTTTTCAAAATGAGTGGTGAGGTGTGTGTATATGTGTTTGTGTGGTGAGAGAGGAGAGACAAAAGCTCCTCCCTCCTCCCCAAACCCAACCGGTCATATCTCTCTCTCCTCCATCACTCTCTTCTTCAATTTCTCCACCAAGCCAAGGCAAATCTCAACCTTCAAACCTAACTCATTCACAAAACCTTCACAAAATCTCGTGCTCTACGCGTTGGTGTGCTTATTTCACTCCAGGGTTTGGAGAACATTGCTTGGATCTTGAAGCTAGGGTTAGGGTTTTGCTTTTGGAAGGGTTTTCAAGCTCAATCTCAAGAGGTAGGAGAACCACTATCAATTCTTAATGTAAATTTGATGCATGTATGCCTATTACTCTTGTTCTTGCTCCATTTCCCTTGTTCTTGTTCAATTAGTTTGTGAGGTGGTTTCTAACTAGGTTGATGTTGATTCATGCTTGTTATATGAATTCCTAAGCCATCTCTAGCCAATTCACTTGTTTATTAACTCAAATCATGCATAAGCCCCTTATTTTGATTGAATTTGGTGGAGGAACCTTGTAGGCCTTGTTTGTGCCATTTGAAGTTTGGGGAAAACTTGTAAATCAACCATATTGATGATACATCATGTTAATGTGTTGTTAGACCATTGAATCGTAGCCTAACATTTCCATTTTGGTCCTAGAAATCACCCGAAATAAGCCCCTTTGAACCACCCTTGAATTGCAAAATTTGGGCCAGGACCATTTTGGATCGATCCAGTTGATTTGGATCGATCCAAACCCCCTTCGTGCAATTTTGCTCCTTTTGACATGTTTTGTGCGACGTACATGCTATCTTCATTCCAAACGACTTGAAACACCTTGAGATACGTGTCATAAGTATAATTTGGCGTATGTGAAGATTCCTTAAGGGCCCTCAGGGTCCGTGTTGCGTGTTTGACACCTAAAGACACTAGTTTGGCGATAACCAATCGAACGTCGGATTGAGATGAGATTATGTATGGACACCTAAATGACACTAACGAACATGAAAGGATGATGGAAATGTGATAATGGTGACACGGGGCCTGAAAGGGTATGCCCGGAGTGACACGGGGCCCGAAAAGGTATGCCCGAAATGACATGGGGCCTATATGGCATGCCTGGCGTGACACAGGGCCTTTATGGTATGCCCGGAGTATAATGAATAGTTTACATGAATAATGTACACAACGAGAATGTTTTGGACTCATGCGACGTGTCGGGTACGTATTGGATACGATGGAGTGATGGTTGACCTAAATTGACGATCCTCGAGTTGTGTGTTATTCTCTATGCCTATTATGGTTCTCTTGGCCTTCTTATATGATTTCATTCCCTTTGTTGCACGTCATGAGCATCTCATTTCCATTTAGAATCGATAGGTGTTTTCCTACTGGGCTAGTGAGCTCACCCTTGTAAATTTCAGGTTTTCTACATGGAGGAGCATGATATGGACTTGTGTGAAGTGCACGCATGGTTTTAAAGACTCAATGAGGAGTTACATCACTATTTTCTTTGTTAACCTATCATTTTTATATGAGAAGATCTTGTAAATGCCTTTGGGCTTAAATCTTTATTTTTAATATGTAAACACATTGAGACCTATGTAACATCATTTGGGAGACACGATAGACATTTGACTATCTCTTATTTGAAATTGGAAGTGTATTTGACTTTGACCGTGGATGGTGTTGACCACCACGTGAAATATATATCACTTATGTTTTGTGAAAAATCAGGGCGTGACAACGAATGTCGTACCGTACCGGCCGATACGTACCGGTTGTATTAAAACGGTACCAAGGACCCTCGGTACCGTACTATGTCCACTACCGGTCATACCGGTCGGGTACCGACAAATATCAGACATATTGGCCAGTACGTACTGATTTCATATAAAAACAGGGGCAGAACAGAGCTGCCACCTAGGGGTGCTCACGGTCCGGATTGGCATGAATCCAATCCTAATCCGCGAGTCATGATTTTTTGAAAATAAAATTCATGTTCAATCCAAAAGTCTCACGGTTCTGTTCCAATCCGATCCGTGAGTCATGGATCGGTTTCGGATTTGTCCACGGATTTTCAACTTATTTTTAAAAAAAAATCATCAACTCATTCAAAAACCCAAACTCAACATTGAAACAAACACTTCAGTAGTATAGTTAGTAGATAAGAATATAAAGCATCAAGAAGAACAGAGAAAGAGCAGTCATTGGAAAGAAATAATGAAAGATTATTAAACATTTCAACAAATTAATTGAACAAATATAAACTTGAACATTATGGAATCAAAATAGATAGCCAAAAACTAAAACCAAAAATTCATTTTGGAATTCCAAACACAATAGGCTATAAATTTGAGCCTAAGCATTGTAAAGTGTAAACATCAAACTTGTTAAACATGTCAACAAACAAATCTAAATAGACAGTCACAAACACAAAACCCAGATATCATTTTGAAATTCCAAACAAGTAGTAGGCTACAAAATTTGAGCTTGAGCATTGTGAAAATCAAAAAAAGAATTGACAATATTTGTAAAAGTGGTAAATTTTTTATCTATACATAAATATTTATTTAAAAAAAAAATTATATATAATAAAAATCCCACGGTTCGGATCGGTTAATCCACGGTTTCAAAATCAAAATCCGTGTCCGGATCGCGAGTCACGGTTTTTAATTTTTTGAATCCGTGTCTGGACCATTAATCCACGGTTAAAATCCAAAACGTGCGGATCGGTTGGGTCCGGACCGGATTCACGGTTCACCAGTTTTTTTGAACAACCCTACTGCTACCGTATTCCGGCCATAACGTTTTACTCCGAACTCCAATCAAGGAAAGTTATATATCAAAATTTAAGAGACCTTCAAGATCTACAACATTGTAGTTATACACTTTTTCTAATTTGGTCCCGGTGTGATCCAAAAACCATTATTTCTGAAAGGGCAAATTATAAAAACAGGGTATATTTTCGAAAAAAGGGTTTGTGATACATGGGTTCTACATCTATCACTACCAAACATCAAATACAACAAGTATGGACTAAATATACATAGATTAAGTGGGTTTAAGGAGGGTACCTTGATTTGAAGAAAATTGGATTGAAAATGTCATATTTTGTGGCAAATTTTGTGTCTCTTGAACCCTCTTATATATATATATATATATATATAGAGAGAGAGAGAGAGAGAGGAGTTATCTAGTCCGGGAGTCCCGGATCCGGGACTCCACCTTCCCAATATTTTTTTGACGATCCGAACCATCCAATGTGTTTAAAACGTGTTTTCCAAGGTCCACGCGAGAAATCATCGAAAGAAAATACCGGGAAGGGCTTGATCCGAGCAGTTTTTCATAAAACTGTACAACGGTTCGGATCATGCAAAAACATGTTGTAAACCATTAAAAACACCCAAAACCCTTCGGTCCGGGATCCTTGACAGGATAATTGGTATATATATATATGGTAAATCTGATATGGTACTCAGTACCGGTATCGTACCGTACCAATAGGAAAACTGGTACTCAAGCCGATACGGGATTCAAAACCTTGAGAAGGATTATAAAAAAACTCAGAAAATGAAGATGGACCCCGATGACTTCCTCTCCAATTGGAATCCCACCCCCAATCCTTGATCCTATTTCTCTCTCTACAAAATTAATCAACAGCGCTCTCTCTCTTCAATTCTTGAGAATTTTGCAGATGAAAAATAAAATTACTCATACACAACAGTCACCTGACCTTCTCATTGAAGACTAAGCCCCCACAACTCCTAGCCCAAATAATAATAATTTTTCCATCATCCAATTTCTACAACCTCTCACAAAATTCTGAACCCCTCTCTCTCATTCTCTCCCTTTTGAGACTCTCTCCCATACAAGATACAACGATGACACAAACCTAACTAATATATCCAATTTCTTCTTCTTCTTCTTCTCCCTCTCTCTCTCTCTCTATATATATATATATATATCTGTGTGTGTGTGTCTGTGTTGATAATGGCAATGAGCCAAGTGGGCGTGGGCCCAGTATTCAATCAGAGCGAGATGGGTTACTCGTTTAACTATTACTCCCTTCGTCCCGGAAAGTTAGACACTTTCACTATTCCAGCCCTATGAAAAAATTGTCTATATCTTTGAATCCGTAATGTTTTATATAAGCAATATGGATCTCGTTCGATAGATTTCAATTAGTTCTTTTAAACAAAATTTTGAAAATCACATAAAACATTATGAATTGAAAGATATAGGCAATTTATAAATAGCACGCACTCCCAAAAGTGTCTAACTTTAGGGGACGGAGGGAGTAGTACCCAAACACAGTTATGGAGAAAAAACAACTGTAGTGCTAGGAGAAAGAGGTTTTTTAGCCTTCATAGCCAGAACAACATAAGAAACAGCAAAAGTTCAAACAACTACGGTATGCTTGAACACAAGTGACGTCCCCTGTTTCTCTCTCTCTCTCTCGAAGTCAGCCATTTTGTCTGTTTATATGCTTTCCGAATTCTGTTGTTTTTAAAACTCCAAACACGTGTATATAGTAGTGGAAGTAAATTGTATACCTTACCTTCACTAGTTTTTGGGAGTGCCGAGATTTCAATCAAAAAAAAAAATGAAACACACACACACACACACACACACACACGGGTTGGGTTAGGTTGGGTATGTCTGGACCCATTTCAACCCGCCTGTTATCTACCCACCCATACAACCCGCCTACTATCAACCTACATTCAACCCGCTCCTATTGAACCCATAACCCATATCAACGCACTCTAACCCAACCCAGCCCACCCATTTGCCATCTCTATTGTTGGAAATAATTGTGTGTATATGGTAGTACATATATTGTAATTTCTTCTTTCCGCATTATTTAGTTTCCTTATTTATCTTGTACACGGTCTATAAATTACCTCATTGTGAGAAGAATAAACATATCAATCGAATATTTCGATATGGTATCAGAGCGGGTTCCAGGAACCTGACCTTTTTTTTTTCTCTTTTCGTTATCTTCTTCTTCAAGCCCTAAAAAGAGTAGTTTTTGAACTTGCAAGGCTTAGCGCCACCTCTCGTCGGACTTCATCTGTCTCCGACGACCGACACCAGCCGTCGTCTTTCACCGGCTATTCTCACCAACGACTGTCGGACCTCAGACGACCCTCGTCTGCTCTATAGAGCCTCTCGTCAGCCTTTGTTTCTCTGCGGCGATCCTCACCAGCCGTCGTATCTCTCCAGCGATCATCATCGAAGACCACCGAACCGCTGTCGACGCTCGTCTGACCTCTGTCGACTCTTGACTGACTTTCTCAGCCTCTAAAAAGGCTCGATCTGCATCTGAAGCTTTCGGCCGGAGCTTCGTCTGTCCCCGACGACCACCGTCAGATATCACCGGACCTCCGACGACCTTTGCCTCACCTCTGCAACTTCCGAATAGTGTCCTTTGCAGTTGTGGTTTCCAGATCTATAAAACCCAGTGAGTTTTTTATTCCTACCCGTACCTCTGTTTGGTCTCTAACTACCTTGGTACTTTTTTTAATCGCTGCTCTAATATTTGATCTGGTTCGGGTTCTGTCTTTTTCCTTTTTGGGTATTTCTGGATTTGACCACGATTAGCCTCTACCATGGATGATAAACTTAAGAAAACTGACACACCCGAAGCCTCTGAAACCAAAGAAATTGTTAGGGATCCTTTTTCGCGTCGTTCTCTCACCACAATTAAATTAAATGGATCCAATTATCTGCCATGGTCACGCGCAGTAACTGTCTCTCTGCGCGCAAATGGCGAGACTTCATATATCACCGAGGCTTCATCTACTGATCCTACTTGGATCCAACATGATTCGTTAATCATGACCTTACTTTGGAATAGTCTTAAACCTAATATTTTCAACAACGTTGCATACCTTGATACGTCCAAATAAGTTTGGGACACTCTCAAAGAATTATATTCATCAGATCAGAATACTTCTCGTATATATCAAATTTATCAGCAGATTTTCTCTCTCCAACAAGGAGATCTAGCACTCGATGACTACTTCTCCACATTAAAAGGGATGTGGGATGAGTTAAATATTTATCAACCGTTATCCACAGACTTGAAGGTTCAGCAGAAATACAAAGATGACTTTCGGGTTTCAAAGTTTTTGTCTGGATTAAATTCAGAACTTGCTCCTCTAAGTTCTTAGATTCTATCTGGCAAGGAAGTTCCTACTGTTAGTGAGGCTTTTTCTCGTATTCGACGGGCTACTACTCATTCATCTGTTTTAGAGTGTCCAATTTCATCTGCTCTAGCTGTTCCCACTGCATCCCCTACTCTATCTTCTGGAAATTTTGGCAATCAGAATCCCCCCCACAGTCGTAGTAATTCCTCTGAACGTAGTGGTCGACGTGGAGGACGTGGGGGGCGTGGTGGTCGTGGCACCAAGAAGTGTACTCATTGTGGTGCAACCAACCACGATGTTGAGTTCTGCTGGAAGCTTCATGGTAAGC
>JAXBDA010003403.1:0-34871 GCA_036023075.1 Gaultheria prostrata
AAGATCCCGAGCGCTACACCAAATTAGGTGTAGCGCTACCGAGGGAATAACTTTCAGTTATAATCCATCTCGAGCGCTACACCCTTTATGGTGTAGCGCTACCGGGAGACTATCTCCTGATGGATTCTTACTCGGATTAGGGTTTTCTGTAACTTCTTATAAATAGCAACAAGACCTTTAGGGTTTTGTATCCTTTGAGCAACTTCTGATTTTCTTGGCCTCTCTAGAGTTACGGAACATAGCCGGCTCTTTGTATCTTTTCTTCACCTTTGTTAGTGAACTCTCTCTCTCCTCGCCCGTGGACGTACCTCAATCTTGGGGGAACCACGTAAATCTATGTGTCGTGTGATTGCTTGTTGATTTGGTTTGTTTTCTCAACTTTATCGCGTTCATAGCGTGCGTTTTACAACAGCCCGCCCCATCAAATCTGCAACCGGTTCGAGCCCATATCCGGCCTTTAGTTCCTCCTGCAGGTTGATAATCTATGGTCCAAGTCTGGCCCTGGTCGAGGCGGAGGCCACCACCAGGCAAGGCGGCGGCCCAAACAGTGTAGGGACAGTTGTTTATGATATTGAAATTGGCTGCATGGGCGGAAGGAGTGATGAAGTGGAGGGAAATGAGAAGGAAATTGGGGAGGGAAAGAGAGTTACAGAATCTCATGTTCTTTTATTGGAGGAATGGGTTTTAGGAGTTTTGTTTGTGTGGATGAGTACGACTATATATTTATAGGAGGATCTGGACGGCATAGTTTGATTCTTTTGAATATCTGCCAATACATACTGTATTGGCCAATTCGTCTTTGATTTGGAGGCTTCGATACCGTACAGTATCAGCCCATACGCCCAAAAAGTCAAAAAAATTCACGACCGCTACACCGATTCCCCCGACGTATTGTTCGATCTGCCGGTTCCCGATACACCGATACGGCGACGGGTACCACTATTTAAAACTATGCCTGATGGTGATCTTGGATCACTATGGTACCCCAAATCCAAACTTAGGTTGGGAACCTGGAATGAATCCATAGAAAAGTTGTGGAAATTTTGGTACTTAATGATGGATTGTTTTGCTTTATTTGAAGCAAAATAAAGCATTAACCCAAAAAAAAAGGTGAAGTAGTAGAGAAAAGTCATTGCGTACAATTTTGTCGGAAAATTTGGGTAGGTGATTTCCGTTTTGTATCATTTTGTTGGTAGGTGATCGAGGTCATTATTTTGATTAACGAGAAGGCCAGGCTTGGTCTCTTACTTTTGGGAAAGGATAAACCAAGTACGGGGATGAATCAAATTGAGCTTCCTTAGTAAAGTTTGAACCGAAGTGATATGTTAATGAATGGTTACAACCAAGCTGATTGTGAGCAGCTCAAGAACCGTGGAGATATGTTAATGAATGGTCGCAACCAAGCTAGGCCAAAGCTCGGTTTGAGTACTCAACGAGCCATCAATTCCCGAGCTCGAGCTTGAATAGTTTATAGTTGGGCTCAACATGAGCTCAAGCCACATTGAATTCTCAATGAGCTGCTTGTTCGGCTTGTTTAAACGAGCTCAACCGGGCTCAGCTCGGTTTATTTATACCCCTACCGGTTAATTGAAATGCGGCCAAGGCCTTCGAGGTTTGCAGCAGATGAAGAGGGAGGAGAGTCTCTTAGCCCACCAACCGTTCGATAGAAATCACAAAACAGTTTTACATTACAGGTAACAATGCATAAACCAGAATCATCTGAGTAGTCAATATGAGTTTCATCACTGTCCCCTGGTTTTGGTGTCAAGAAGAAGTCAGAATAGTGAAGGAAAATAAGTAGTGGAGGGATGGTCCGGATGGATTCCAGCAAGAAACATATACACATGACGACTTAAGAGTTCGAGTACAATATTTAGAAACATACTTCATGGACAGACACAGAACTTCAATGTTAGGGTGGGTAAAAACAAGAAAAAAATCATAATATGAAATGCAATACTAGTAGTTTTTCCAATACAAATTGCAAATACAATTCTAGATTTGGCTTTGTTCGATTTGAAAATAGGATGGAGACTATTAAAGCTATCAAAGATATCAATGGGTTAATTATTCGTCGATGCAAGATCAATGCAAAGGTTGATTCTTTTCCATGGAAGGAAACTATACTATTAGCAACAGAGTGGATGTTGATGTTAGCAATCATGGAGGAAGGTCGAAGCAACAACAAAGCTCTGGAAGAAATCAAGGGATGTTTCATAACAATGCGAAGGGTAAGCAACCTGGAAGGAACATGGTTTATGGGGGTCCATCTTTTGCAGAGGTGGTTGGATCCCAGAAATTATCAAGGATAATAATCAGATTATCATTAATGTTGATGTCATCGATGACTGTAAAGGAGTGTGGTGGCTGTACTCAAACCATTAAGATCTATTGAAACTCTGAGGGAGGTTATAACACATGAGTTAGGCCAAAATATTCAGGTAAGATTTTTGGGAAACAAGAAAATTCTGCTCACTTTCACTTCCGATTCCGACATGGAGTCTATGTTTAGCGGTGGTGCGTTAAGTTTTATCACTTGGATTAAATGCTTTAACAAGTGGAATCCCCATTGGAGACAGGGATGCAGCCGGGGGTGCCAATAGTGGTGGCGATCACCCTGGAAGAAGAAAAAAAAACCCTAGTATCTAGAAAAAAAAATTCAAAAATTTTCCTATTAATTATATATGCTCGCCCATGTGTTCTGAAATGAAATTTCTGGCTCCGTCCCTGATTGGAGACATGGAATACCTTTACATTTTCTAAAATTGGGAAGCTGTGGGGGAGGTGGTGTACGTCCATTGATGAGGAAACAGAGAAAGCGGCAAATTTCTCTACGGGGAGAGTTCAAATTGTCACCTCTTGTCAAGATGTCATTAACCAAGTCATACGGTTGGATTACAAAGGAAAGAAACGCGTGGTCAGGGTCGTGGAGGAGCAAAGAGTAATTCAAAATATCATGAAGAGACTCGGCGTAAATGCAATTGTCAATCGCCGTTGTCTTCTTCCAATGACGACAACGGTGGAGATGGTCGGAGGGAGATTAACAAGAGAGGAAGCCGCCCACGTGATTCACGATGACGGTGTTGTGAAGTAGAACAATGACTCCGTTTGGCCCAGAGAACATACTCTACCTTCTTCTCCTATTTTACCAGCTCCTCTTAAAAAAATCTAAAGGGAAGAGAGTAAAGAGAAAGGTGAGGCTGGTTGATGAGATTATGGGGGTATTTAATCATATCATCAAAACGAAAATAAAAGGATAGTGATAATGCCAAAACCCAATTTGTTTCTGCCAAAACTCACACTGGTTGAATGACTTATTTGTCCTTCGAAGTCCTAAGACTCCTAACGCATCACTCAAAGCCAACAACTTTTTTTTCCCCCTTAGGCTCAGTTTGGATGACAGTAATTTCGAGGGGAATAAGAATGTGATGTCTTCTTTTCATGATTCCAATGTTTTGCACACACAAGAACAGGAATGTGATTCCATGCTTGTCTGATTCCGGCATTTGGAACAGTCAGAAATAGGAATGTGATTTCTGATGACACATTCAACCAGGAATCACATTCCCAAACTGAGTGGGAATCTGATTCCTCCCTTATCCCAGTGGAATCTCATATTCCAGGCTCATTAATTAAGAAAATGAAATGTTGATTTTAATAACTTTCTAAAATTATTGTTTCTCTTGTAAGATTACTGAATTAATTCAAACACCGAAATGAAATTACTCCAGGTATCAAATTCCTAGGAATTAGATTCTCAGATATCATATTCGTATTCCTAGCCAAGAAAATTCCCAGGAATTTGATTCTCAGCAATCAGATTGATATTCACACTCAAGATTTCGGTCATCCAAACACAGCCTTTAGATTTCTCTTAGACTCATCAAGTCACGACTCATGAAATCTCCCAAGTCGCCGGTTCAGAATGAGTACGAGATTTGGAGATAATCTTCATTCAGATGATGATCCACTTCTAAACCCCATTGGCCTCCGCCATTTATTATTAAAGCCCTTCTCGAGCTTTAAAACTAAATAACCCTGATTCAAATGTTGATGAGCAAAAACTAATTCAAAATTAATCTTGGTCTAGTTCAACTAACGGGTATATCCAGGGTACTTCAATCCCAAATTGCAAGACTTATCAAATTGAAGTTATGTTCGGCGCTCGAAACGGTGCTCTGCAATTGGAAGAACTCGAAATCTGTGAGAGAGCAAGTTGCTTTATCCATTTTTGAGTAGATTATGTTAAACAAAGACTGGGATTTTTGTTCAGATTCGCGCTCAACGACCAGTATAGAGGTCATATACCAGCTTTTGCAATTCAAGTTGATTTGCAGGGTAGAGAAACGAGGAGTAGAATTGAGGATGTTTGGATTTGAATTGCTGGTGGATAAATGATGAGAGAAAATAGAGTTGGTGATGGGGTGACAGACTTTCTAAAGGAGGAAGAAGAAACGGGTAGTGTTGGGTTTGTTGGCATTGAATGATGGATTGGGAGTAGGACAAATAAGTCATTTAATAATAAATTTCAATGAGGAGTTTTGGCAGCAACAAATTGGGTTTTGACATTATCACTACCCAAACAGAAAAGGTGTTTTTGTTCAGGTTGGCCGTACTGGCTGTATCACTCTCAATCTCATTAGAGGGGGATTAATAATAGGAATAGAATAATTCTCAACGAGGCTCGAGCAATATGAGAACTTGATAAATTGATGGGAATAGGTTATGATGGTGAAGATGAGGAAGTGATTAATTAGCAGGATAGCTCATATAGAAGCAATTGATGAAGAGCGATATAGAGATATGCTGAATGAGGAGGGAAGGAACCTAGATTAATTGGGCTCCTTCATTTCAGATTTTTTCTTCTGTTTTGGGGATTTTAGAAATTGTTTAAGAGCTGTCTGCTGATGCTTTAGAGGAGATCCTGAGGTGGTGTTGGTTTTTTCGGTTGGTTTTTAGGTTTCAACTTTTGAAGTCTTGGGGAGGGTTTTCCTTTTGTTTCCTCTGGTAGTTTTTTTTTGCAGAGTTTGTGGGTTTTGGTTGGGGGGTTTTTGGTTTGGGGATTTCTGTATAGGTGTTGGAGCTTTGAGGTTTTTTTCTAAGGGTTTTAGTTGTTGTATTCATCTTTGTTTGGGTAGTGCTGCACTGCTGCTTTTGGTTTTTTTGGTTGGCCTCTTGCCAACATTTGCCCTTTGATTTCCAGATGGCTTGATGCCATTTGTCTTACGTTTTGGGGCTCCAGTGATATTTTTGCCGTGCTCTTATTCCTTTTAATCTTCGTATCATTTGCATTAATTGATAAAATATTTTTTGCTGTTTAAATAAATAAATAAACAGCTTCTAGTAGAAGAAAAGGAAAGCGAATTAGAAAGCACCGTTCAACTTCATGAAAAGTTCAGATAACTGGACATCATCACTAGTTGTGCTCCCATTCTGCCACAATCATAACTGCTACAGCTTTTCAATTACTCCTATAACAATTGGATTTCACAACTCTTTATCATCGCATACAAGTAATAGTTCCGTATTCCCCAAAGATCTTTTTGAAGCACAAAACACAACTCTGTAGTTGGTTCCTGAAGGACATGTAAATGTGCTAGTCTGATCATCCTTAGGGTAACTATAAGCATCAGGACACCGAGCCTTGAAAAACCTCGAGAAGTCTGTGGGCCCGCAATTTCCTGAGTTGCAACAGTATTGATTTGTCTTGAATACGGTGCATGGGTTGTTACACCCGCCTGGCGCCCGCAGCTGAGACGGGCACTGCCCGTTTATATCGGCAGTGCACCTGATGCCGCGGGTGCACCTACCAGAAGTCGGGCTGAAGTCCATTGGCACATTGAACCCGTCAACGAGGGATATGTCGTAGAAGTCCATGTTGTTGTATTGGTTTAGTGCATATTCAGCTAGTGTGTTAGGGGGTTGACCGTACGCCGTGCACTGGAGGACCCCACCGCAGTCACCGGTCTGGCACCCTCCCCTCCCCGACCCGTCAAAGATGCAAGCGGTTCGGGCCCAAATCCGGGCATCAGTTGTGCCTGCAGGTGGATTTATGGTCCAAATTTGGCCCGTGTCAAGGCGTTTGCCACCACCAGGCACGGCTGCGGCTCAAACGGGGTACGCGCAGTTGTTTATGATATCGAAAGTGGCTGCATGGGCGGAGGGGGTGATGAAATGGAGGGAAATGATAAGGAAAAGGGTGAAAGAAAGAGATCTGCAGAATCTCATTTACTTTTATCAGAGAAAAGGGCTCTAGGAGTTTTGGTTGTGTATATGAGTACGAATATGGAGATTTAAAGGAGGATTGGTATAAATCAGTTTAAAGTTTTTGTGGACCTTATTGGTAGATTTGATGGATTCCAGTATTTTGCTCGACTTGAAGTCAAGTCAAGTACCGTAGTAGAGAAAAGACAAGTCATTTTGTTGAAAATTTTGGTCCCTCAATCACGGAGATGTTTAAAATTGATATTTCCTTAGGAAAGTTTGAACCCGTGAGAGCTGTGGCTCGAGATATGTTAATGAATGGTAGCAACCCGAACATAGCTGATTGCGAGCAGCTCAATGCTACGCTCGCTGAGCACCCGGCTCAGCTCGGTTGATTTAGTAAATGAGCCAAGTAATAACAGAATTTTTGGCTTGTTTTAGCAAACGAGCCGACCTCGAGTTAGTTTTAGCTTGGCTCATATGTATGAGCTCGGCTCGTTTATAGATGCTTGTTTACTACGCGAACCAAGTTCGAGTTCTGAAATGCTAATGAAGCTCGAATTTTTGCATGTTAACTGAATTTTAGACGAACCAAGTTAAACCGAGCTCGAACACCCTGTAAATCGGCTGGCTCATTTGCACCCCTACCAAGAACTGTATAAGGCCGAATTGTTTGTTAGCCGCCCGAGGCTTGACTGGCAAACCTTTACTTAATGAGCGAGCTCAAATAGAACTTTTAGCTCGTTAAGTAAAGAAGCCCAACTCGAATTAGTTGTTGCTCAACTCGCCTAGACAAGCTTGGCTCATATGTATGAGCTCGGCTCATTGAGTACTCAAACCGTGCCGGGTCCCAAATATAATAATACTTGGGCTCAATCTGAGCTCGAGCCACATTGAATTTATATGAGCCGAGCTACAACACCCTAAAGCTCAACTAGACTTGGCTCAGCTTGTTTATACCCCTAGTTAATCGAGATCCGGCCAAGGCCTTTGAGATTTAGTGGATGAACAGGGACGGAGAGTCTTTTAGCCTGCCAACTGTTGGATAAAAATCCCAAAACAGTTTTCCATTATAGGTAAGAGGGCATAAACCAGAATCACCAGAGTAGTCAATATGAGTTTCATCTCTGTCCCCTGGTTTTGGTGTAAAGAAGAAGTCAGAATAGTGAAGGAAAACAAGTAGTGGAGGGATGGTCCGGATGGATTCAAGCAGGAAATATATAAATAACAGCTGCTACCCGTCTCCGGTTGTCTTTTATAATGAAGCTTGGGACAACCAATAAATAGCAGTTCATACCTACAGATACATGACGACTTATGAGTTACAGTACAATCCAAACATGGGAATGAAACGCAGAAAGATCGAAATAGGAGAATGATTCCTCTAATGTTGAGAGCACCCGAGCTCATCTACGATAAGTTTTGACAAATAACCTCTTGATTGACAACATCCCAGAGCATGTTGATCGTGTATGGATGAACGAAAAAGTAATGGAAGTTTGGAGTAATTAGAAATGCTTTCCTACCTATCAAACGAAGAAAGAATTTGAGGAAGAGATTTGGTGTTGTTGGGAATGGCTGTCCCAGTAGCAAGAGCTGTATGCATTAAAAAGGACAATGGAACCTGTTGTATTGTATGGACAACGTGAAAAAAGCTGCATTTGACAGATAAGGTAAGGTTGATAATCGCAACAAACGCTCGTGTACTGATGGTTAGAGTTCCCAATTACCACGATGGCAGAGTGATGCCGACTAAGTCTTAAATGGAGGTGGTGGGTTGTTTACAAAGTCCAAATTATATCGGTTGCAGTTCACATAAGCTGGGTGTGGATGGTTTAGATAGATGCGCTGGTGGTAAACTGAATGATTATCGATTGGTAAATGATGTTATAAAACCTATTCGTTAGTGTTGGCCCGGGTGAAATTCTAGTGCATTCCACACGTAGCTGTCAGTCAGCACGTAAGAGACCATGTTTTTTTTTTATAACCGGATGTCCGGGCCAGCTTGTGCGCATCTCGACTAACTCCGGGGCCCTAGAGGTAACGTAAGAGACCATGTTAGATCCTTATGGCATCCATTCAATTGACAAAGCATCCAACTAGTTAATTGGGATTGAAGGCTCCATTTGGTACTGTTTGCTCTTTTTTTATATCAGGATTTGGTACTATTCACAAGTAATTGGACTCTATGCTTGAGGATAACATGATATGGCTTTCTAATTGGTTCAGTTCAACTGAGATGTGTTTGGCTTTCGTCTCTTGGAGTTCTTATCTACAAAAACTTTTTTCACCGTCGATAATCTTTTGGGATATGTTATTTCGTTGGATGATACCTCATGTAAGAGGTTGGCTTTTGACAAAAGTGGAGTGTACTTAAATTATGGATCGTATTGACGAAGAGGTGAGTCACATAGTTAAATAATATAGCCTCGAGCATTCGGGCACCAGTTCAAGTCAAGAAAACCAGTATCCTCTCATATAATTAGGATGTAGTTGTCTGTTGCACCAAATGAATACGGCCTTTTATCGTAAACCATACAGTCTTGATTTGATTACTGCCTTCTGCACATTGCGTATAAGTACTTTTGCTGCTACCAAATGTGTGATTCTTTATTGTTTGTGCGTGTGAGCAAAGATTCATGCATTTTATAGATAAATGTCTACTTGTGAAAATCGTTTTCCTTCACCTGCCCTGTTTTATTTTATATGATTAGGTTAGAACTTTATCCTCTAATAAGCTAGACAAAGGGTTAATCACCAGTTATATAATGGGCCATCATTTCACAATTAGTGGCTTCTATCAATTGGACTTTCCTGAGGTTGCAACAAACTTGCATTTGTTCCCCAAACCCTGCCCTTTCAAAAATTTGATAAACTGATCATTCAAACCAATTGAATCAGGTCTCTTGGCATGCCTCGTTGATGCCTTCTGACTTTCACTTGGGGCCATGGTTGTACGGCACGACGTCTCTTGAGTTTCTCGATTTTTGAAGTGGGGGAGGGGCGTACACCAATGGTAAAACTTTCTGAGACCAGCAATTTCGTGCATATATTGGCAAAGATTATCTTTCTCTAGTCGGGCCCATACCCCAATCGATTGGGATTACATTGGTACTAATATTGTTGTTGTGGATAATTCAATCCAATCTTTCTTTAATAGATAACTTGGAAGAACTCATAAAGATGGCCTTTTCTTATTCACAAGCAACTTATAAAATAGGCCTTTCTAAATGAAACAAAGTTCAAACAAAACTTCAGCAAAGGAGCACTTCAAGAAAGTGCATACCCCATGAAGGAATTAGGTAGAGGTGTGGTAGTGATTGCTCGTGGATCAATGGCTAATGTTACGCCGCTCACAACAACTCACTCCCCAGCACAACCACCGTTGGCAACACCCTCTCCTTTCTCCTTTTCGGTTGCTTCGACAAGGTGGAGCTCAAGACCTTCCATATATATATCAACTCTCTTCCTTCGGTTTCTGGCTCTCCTTTTCTCCTTTGCCTCTGCTCTCGCGCTAGCAGCTCCATCACCTAAGAAGACTAAAGGCAACGAGGATTCTAGCTTCAGTGAATACCCAGAACTCTTGTAAGCATTAACAATCGTTATACAAGGAGTTGATTCTAAGGATTTTGTTGCGAATAAAACTGATTCAGTAGTTTGTGTAGGTACAGCTTCATTGTGACTATTCTGGTTTTCATATATTCAGCATACCAGCTCTTTAAGGGAGTTGGTGACATTGCCTGCAGAGGGATTTTCGTATCAGATATGGCTTCTGATTACCTTAACTTTATCCTTGATCAGGTAATGTGTTCCCGTGATGCCTGTTTACATACTGTAATGTGTTTTTATCATCTTACATACTGTCTTGCTAACGCTATTAGACGCATGAAGGATTAGCATGTTTAGTAGCAGTTACCATATTGTGGAGGGCCAACCCAACATAAGCAACTGCACATATGATAAGGATTAGCTATAAGCCTATAACCTATGTAGCACAGATACTTTGCCGGAAGTCACGTACCTGTTTGGTTACTTGTCGGACATGAAACTATCCAAGCACGTGTCCAACTCAAACTAAAATTGTCTTATAGTTTTGTGAACTTTTTTATTTGGACACCCAGGGGACAATCAAGAACATGCTAGGACACTTCTGAGACACTCACGGGGGCCTTCTTTTTGTTTAATAGATGATGGTCGATCAAATATATGGCATGTGTGAGTGATTTACCGTTTTTTGTTGAAATACTTTTGTAAATTATGTATCGGAAAAGGTAATAGGGTCTTTTATTTTTAATTAGAGGCTTCATTTTGTACTCGTATAATAAAATATGCATATTTATGTTTCTCTATGTTTATGTAGGTATATTCTCAAATTCACGTGCAAGATGGGTTCAAGTGAGGAAGAGTGTTGAATATCTTGATATAATATTGCTAAGTCCGTTTCCTAGCAACTTAAGCTTTCTGAATAATTGGCAAATTATAACAGTAACATGTTACGACCTTATAAGAATTACCTTAGTGATTTGTTTAAAACTTTATATCTCTCGGCTCTCGCAGCCAAAGACTCAGTGCAAAAGTCTTTGAGCATATCCACTTCGTCAAAAGCACCTGATAAAAATATAACGTGAACTAGTGAAACCTAGATTAGGAGAACGGCATCCGTCAAAAATTGATCATATTTCTAGTTGGATCAAATCATTTTTTTGATGAATCAATTTGAAAAGCTTTCTTGCCCAGCTGTGTTGTCCACCAATATGTCAATATTTGGCAAGGGAAAATCATATTTTGAACTTGCCATGTTCAGATCCTTGTAATCGACACAATTTTCAACCAAAGTCTGTACAATAGAAACAATCTGGCACTGCATAACTCAACAACCATATATCAGTGCTATCTTGGACCTTTGCTCAATGCAAAAATGTTCCTCCTGGTCACATAGGAAGTGATAAGAGAAGAACAATTCTAGTATAGATAGCACGGGCTCAAGTCTTACCATTGTGCACAGCTTTGCTAGCCTTTCTCTCTTTTATCAACTTCTCGAAAGACTATAAGTTGTTTTCTACTATGCAACAGTTGGCAGGTTACCTTCTCATGTCATCTTCTTCCATGACAGTGCTGGCCATCCAACAGAGAAGACAAACTGCATCACTTTGGAACGCGGCAGTCATCTCCGTCACCATGTCTTTTGCTGCTTTCCTAGTGATTGCTATTTGTGCACTCGTTTCAGGTTACAAGCTCTGCAAAAGAATCATATGGTGACGGTTCATGTTCCTGATTTGGGCAAGGAAAGCCGAAGGAAATAGGAGGAGAAACATGTATTTTAAGTGTAGTACTGCACCATCTTTCTGAAATATCAATAAAGTCAGTTGATTCAGTTAAATTCATATCATATAGCTGCAACCTCTTGTGACACTGTGTAGAGTTGCAATACAAGATGAATTTCATCTCACAAATTTAGCATTCGGGTGAGAAGGGGCGAGCAAAAAAAAAAGCTTTCACTTATTTGGATAGATAAACGATCTGGGTTATGATAATGAATAATGAGAAATTAAGAAAAAGATCAATCTTTATAGGCTCGTTTTATTTCTCACCAAATCTCATTACTTTAGGTGAACTTTCATGAGAAACAACCATCCTAAGATCAACATGATAATTCGTACTAGTAGTTTGTGAAAGAGCCCTCCAACCTAAAACATCCATTTAGGTCATCAAGAAAGAAAACGAAACAACTATGATACGCAACGATACCAAGGTGCCCTCGCCTCGCTCTCGAGATTTTTTCCCACCCGATGGACGAGCTCGAACAACTTGATACTGAGCCAAGTTATTAGAACCTCTGCTTGTCGTCCCGTGATTGGCTAGTGTGTCCTAATAACCGGAATTCATATCTCCCCAATAATTTTGAGAACGACTCTCTTCACACAAACTTACACAAGACTTGTGTTTGTGTTTCAAGTCAACCAAGTAGTATATAATATGTCTATATGTCCTGATTTGGGCATTTTCCTTTTCTTCTGTTATGATGTCACTAAAATGACTTCACAAACATTACGAAAGCCTTCACCCCTCAATTTGCATGAAAATTCCGTAAGAACTAGTGAAAGTCAGACCGGTTTTTAGCGCCAATCGTTAAAAGCCAATTTCTATGGAAGGATTAAAAGTTAAGTTGTTAAAAGCCAATTTATTTCTCATAGTTAGCTAGAAATTAAGTTACTAAAAGCCAATTTATTTTCTATAAAAATGCAAAAAAAACTAAGTTGCTAAAAACTAAGTTGTTAAAAGCAAATAAGAGCTTATAATCCTTATCAGCCTCACCAAAAAACACACCAAATAAAATTTCTATGCCGCTCCTCGTTTTGATGCTTTCTCTTGCTCCATTTAATCTTGTATCTTTGATATTTGATTAATAAAAAATTTTGCCGTTCAAAAAAAAAAAAAAACACCACCTCCAAATTTGACCTCAAAAACACCTTTTATAAATTAGCAAGTCATTTTTCCAAAAAATTCACAAAATCAAACTCTCTATTCTAACTTAATCATATTAAACTATTACTCTTATTTCTTTCTACTCCTACTCTCCAAAAGTAATTTTAAAAAAAAAAATGAATAGTGCCTTGGTGAGTGAACAGTGCAACACCAAAATTGGTGCGGTATTGTAGCAAAGTTAGAAGTTTAACAAATTTGATGACTGGTTTGGTGAGGCTGATTTTAGGGGATTTTAAGGGGTTTGGCTCTCTATATTTGCTCAAAAGTTAATTTGTTGAGCCTAATGGTGATGCAGAGCATCCTCATGTGGCTTAACAAATGTCAATTTTTTGTTAAAGTAGAGAGCAAATCTTCAAAAAAAATTCCCACATCAGCCTTGATACTCCAACTTAACAATTTGTTTTTGCTACAGTGACTTAACAAATAAGAGGAGGAACTATTCACTTAACAAAGCAAAAAACCCTTAAAATTAATTTTGAAGAAATAAAAGGTGTGTGGTATTTGAATGGAAGAATAGAAGTAGAATAGAGAGTGAGATTTTATGAGTTTTTAAAAAAGTGATTTGATAAGGTATAAAAGTGTCTTGAAAATGTGGGTGGTATTTGAATAGAAGAATACGAAAGCTTTCGCACTTCAATTTCGGGGCCGAATTTTTTGTTTTTAGCATCAATTGTTAACCCAATTTCTATCAAAGTGTTGAAAACTAAATTGTTAAAAGTTAGTAATTTATTTCTCATTAACTAGAAGCTAAGTTACTAAACGCCAATTTATTTTCTATAAAAACACTAAAAGCAAGTTGCTAAAAGTTTGTTTTCTATAAAATTACTAAAAATTAAGTTGTTAAAAGCAAATAAAAACTGGGAGCCCTCAAAAGTTTGCTTTTAGTAAACGGGACACCAACCTTGATCAATCAGTCGGTCACCAAAACACCAACCCTTTAAGGAAGTGTGCCACTAACTTGGTTTTTTTGGTTTTTTGGCTTTTTAGCTTTTTTAAGTGAGAGCTCGAAATATGTGTTGGCTTTTTGTGGTTTTTTATGTGATGTACTGTGATGGGATGACATGTCTCGAAAATACGTAATAAGCTAGCTTTTGACTTTTTGAGTTAGTGGAACGGGGCCTAATTCCAAGTCCTCTTTTACTTCCACCCTAGGAAGTTGCACAGAGTGGCCTCTGAACCTCCCTAGAACTCTCTCTCTCTCTCTCTCTCTCTCTCTCTCTCTCTCTCTCTCATCTTCAATATATATATGTACATATATCTATTGAAAGCAATACCAACTCAATAATTCAATTACCAGAATTATTTAATCAAGAACAGGCCACACCCATTTACAAATGGAAATCACAGTCATATCAGCAGAAGGCCTGAAGCCCAAATCCTCTGCTCTCTTCCCACGCCGTATCAGACCCTTCATCACCCTCACCCTTCCATCAACCAACGGTGATAAGCCCATCCACGAGTACAAAACGAGGGTGGACGATGCAGGAGGCTTAAACCCCAATTGGGGTGACAAGTTCCACATCCCAATTGATATTTCCACCACCTCTTTTTACCAAAGACACTACTACCACCCTTTGATTTACCTCCATTTGTGCACCAAAGATCTCATGGGTGGTCAGACCCAGTTGGGATGGTGTCAGATTCCGGCCGCGGATATCCTCGATGGGTTGTCGCCGGCGGGGTGTGTTCGCCGGCTTAGTTACCGGTTACGGGCTCGAGACGGTTCGCGGGGTCATGGGATGGCTAACATTGCAGTGAAATTGGACTGTTCAGGTCCTGTAATGTGCCCTCAGAGTCAAAGACCGAGTAGTTCTGGTCTGACTCACTTGCCGGAGATGGGTTTGGGTCAGACGGTGATTGGAATTCCGGTGAGAATGTTGCCTGCAGTGGATGTACAAGGGAAAAAATAATACTCTTGTACTTCCGGAGTAGCGCCATATGTTACTTCAGAATCCTTGGTTACAAGTTGTGTGGCCCCAAAGACGGAGCCCAGTGGAGGGAGTGGGAAAAAGAAAATTGGGTTTGCCACTCCCACTCTCAAGTCCTGTAAAGAATTATTTTTTTTTTTTTTTTTTGTTTGCTAGAGAGAGAATCATTCTCCAAATCACCTTCAAGATGAACTGTGTGAAGAGCGAATCTCCCTCTCTCAATTTGACTATAAATGCCAGTTCAAAAAAAAACAAAAATTGATTGTAAATGACGAAGATCCCTATTTGAGACTCTGAAGGTGAGCGACTCTATATTTCCGAATTAATTAATGCATCTATGTTTCCGAATTACCGACCCAAGCTAATTGATATTACTTTCCTTTTCAAAGTTGTTCAATTCTCAATCAAAGACTTAAAAATAATTACAAAAAATTTCAAGAAATTTGAATTTCTTTTATAATTTACAAGATTATCAATGATTTCTTTTAAGTTATATATAAAAAGTTAGAAAAATGTCTTATTTTTAATTTCTCATTTTGCAAAGCGGACAAATTTATTGGGACGGAGTTAGTAGATCATTTAACTGCCTGTTTTATGTTCACGGATGATTAATCATGAAAATGTGTTTTTTTTTTTTTTGTTAACACAAAAGATTATGATGCCACCTCCAAAATCCAAATATACTTGTAACTCCCAACTCCTTCCCGTGCTAGGGAAAAAAGCACTGCGTAAGGAGCGTCGGAGCAATGAGTCAAGGACAGCTGGTGTGCCTATCAAAGAAAAAGGACAGCTGGTGTTAGTTGTAAAGGAGTATTGATTAGCGATATCAACGTCTTGGATTCTTTCAATCATTTAGATTAGTGTTAGCGCCTCCTAGAGGAAACAATTTTCAATGCCGAATGCGTACCACGTGATGGTCATTCGTACATATTCGGTTGTCCAAAAATATAATTGATTATTCGGATTGAAAGTGCTGGATGAATTTTTTTTTTAAAAAGAAAAATGTGTTTTAATCCGGGTTGTCCATTACTTTTTTTGATGGCTGAATATACACGAGCGGATACCACATCAACCATACCCGCTCCACACGGAAAAATTCCAATTTTGTTGGGCACGGATCTGACAAATTAGTGGACACTGTTTTTTTTTCACTTTTTTCCCCTCTGGATAAGGTTGATGAACATTGTCAATCACTTAAATTGGCATCTCAACCAACCCTTCTATACGTACTGACCATCCTTGTACCGATCACGTACAAATAACGTCGGGAACCCCTTTGTGAGTTTCAAACGGTCAATCCGAATCATTGATTCATCTTAGAATCGAATTCCGAAGGGCCTCGCATGGGAATCTATGCAATTGAACGTCCCAAAGAACTTGATCCAAAAGCTTAGATTTGTGGTCCGGACATTTATTTATGGATAATGGAGTATAATTAGAGACGGAGGTATGTACAAGGGTGGAGGCTCGGGCCACCAAACCTTACTAGAATTACTCTACATGTTATAAATGCAGTATACATTAAAGAGTCACAATGTACTATATTGGCCCCTCCGAACTTTTAAAATAAAATAAAATATCGCTATAAAATGAAGGGAAATGATTTTTACATCCCTTTTTATCTCCAAATACTCTTTTTTTTTTTTTTTTGGTCTTTAATCATTTGAAAGTATCAATTTGTCCATCATATAGAAAAAGTGACCTATGAGGTAAGAATAATTTAGCAATTTCAAGGTGAATAAAGACAAAAAAATGAAGTGTTTGGGGATAAAAGAGGAGTGCGAAAATCATTTGGGTTAAATTGTAGAGAAAATTAGTTACTTCCTTTTATGTGTATATATATGTGTTGCCAACTGACAAGTACAAATACGAAGTGGTTTTTTTTTTTTTTTGTAATCATTACTACTAGATTTTATTGTTGAATTAATTAAACTACTATGCAAAAGAAAAATTTTAAAATTCTGTTGGGCCCATTTCAGTTCCTCCATGTGGTTAGGAGACGAGGGTTTTGGGTGGTCAGACCGGTGTACCCAACGTCCATTTAGCTCTCTGTATTTCGTATTATGAGTTAATAAAATTCTTTTTTTGCTGATAAAATAAATAAAAAAAACTTAAAAATTTCTACTATCACTGATTATGTGGCTTCCATGTAGTATTAAAAGTTTTGCCCCTCCTTTTTCTTTGCAAATCCTAGCTCCTTCATATGTGGATTCAGTATTAAATTTTGCCCCTCCCCCCTCTTTGCAAATCCTAGCTTCTTCCCCAATCGTATTGGTGTTCCATTAGGAAGAAGGGTTCATGGTGAGCGGTCCCTGGAAAGCGCCCCTAGTGAGCGCATCCGGACCGTCCAAAAGTGTTTTGGACGGCACAAATTTTTCCATAGAAGAATCCAAAAATATTTTGAATTCTTCCATGAAAAAATCTGGCCGCTGATTGCCGAGATGGACGGCCCGGATGCGCTCACCAGGGGCACTCACCAGCACCCCCGGGTACGTTCCACTAAGGGAGTTTTTTGGTTTTTTGACTTTTCACAGCTTTTTATGTGATGCATTGTGAGAGAGTGATTGCCTCAATTTTTGTAATAAGCCCGATTTTTCAACTTTTTTGAGTTAATGGAATGAATTAACCTCACAGTAATGTGTCCACAATTGTGTTCCGAAGGGGTGGACATTTTCCTGAAATCATAAGTAAGACTTGATAGACGCAGTCAGCCAATTGAAAATATGTGTATCTAGTGGACTCTTGTTTCTTTTCTAGGTTGGAACTTGGAAGTACAAAGGAACTTGTCCCCTTGGTGCTATGTAAGTGGTAGCTTAAGCAACAACAAAAAAAAAAAAAAAAAAGTGGTAGCTTTGGAGATTGTGACATTTGTGATGTAACTTCGCTTTGGAAACTTTAATGCAGAAATGGCATGCTTGAAAAGATAATTTTTGCGGCTTGAATTGTTATGGATACCGAAATAATAAGTCATAAATCAAGAATCTAGTTCACACGAAGCACGATTTCACCCTGGAAAGAAAATAGCTTCAAAAGCATTTTGGGAAAGGAAAGTATTGTGGTCTGTACGTTACTGGTTTGATTCTCAGAAACAGTATCTCTATTTGCAGGGGTAAGGCTGCGTACATCAACCCCTTCCCAGACCCCGCATATGCGGGAGTTTCATGCAATGGGTATGCCTTTTTAAAACGTCAAGTTTTTTGTAGAATAAGTTCAATGTTTTGGAATACAAGTCAACAAAAAACGAAGAAATGGAGCAATAGGTTCATCCAAGATTAAAGACAACATAAACGTGGCAGAACCAGAATTGAAATTCGGGAGTGTCACTGTTCTATAGGAAGCTCGATAGAGGAAAAGAAAGGTAAAAAAAGAGACGGACAAAGAGACGAGAGAAGATCACTTTGAGGAGGGACAAGGAAGTTCTCATTTGTATAGTGAACAAGGCTAAAGGGAGCTCTTTTTCCTAAAGCCAGGCAAGGCGGGAAGTGTACCATTGCATGAGAATAAGGCTTCAAAGATAGTTCCAGAAAAGAAGCTTGAGCTCGTTTGTTGTGTCTTGCCCACAAAAGTGTGAAATGAAGGTTAGGTGTATTTTTAACAGGGCCGGTCATGAGCTAAGGCTGATAAGGCTGTGGACTTAAGCCCCCGAAATTTGGACCAAAATTAAGGCCCACAAATAGGTATACATAGATATGTAATAATATGTATTTAATTAGCACTTTTATTACCACCAGAGGTAGCTAGCCAAGTGGTAAGTTTAAGCCCAGCTATCCAACAAGTTCAATTCTCACCGCAAGTAGTTTTGCCCCTCCTTTTTCTTTGCAAATCCTAGCTCCTTCATATGTGGATTCAGTATTAAATTTCGCCCTCCCCTCTCTTTGCAAATCCTAGCTCCATCCCCAATCGTATTGGTGTTCCACTAGGAAGAGGGGTTCCTAGTGAGCGGCCCTTGGAGAGCGTCCCTAGTGAGCGCATCCGGGACGTACAAAAGTGGCCGCTGATTGCCGAGATGGGCGGCCCGGATGCGCTCACCAGAGGCACTCACCAGCACCCCCGGGTCCGTTTCACTAAGGGAGTTTTTGGGTTTTTTGACTTTTCACAACTTTTTATGTTATGTATTGTGAGAAAGTGATTGCCTCAATTTTCATAATAAGCCAATTTTTCAGCATTTTTGAGCTGGTGGAATGAATTAACCTCACAGTAGTGTGTCCACAATTGTGTTCCGAAGGGGGTGGACATTTTCCTGAAATCTTAGGGTAGACTTCATAGACGCAGTCAGCCAATTGAAAATATGAGTATCTAGTAGACTCTTCTTTATTTTCTACTCCCTCCATCCGTCCCTTTTATAGTGTGTACATTTTCTTTTTGGACTGTCCCTTAATATGTGTGTGTTTTGAAAAAGTTAGTAGGTATATTTTCTATTTTGCCCTTAAAAGTAGATTCCTTTTTAAAAAATTAGTAGATATTATTATATTGATAAGGGAAAGTAAATGTAAAAGTTATAAAAATTGATGTGAAAGAAAAATAGTTAGAATTCTCAGATAACACACTTAAAAGGGGACGGAGGGAGTAGGTTGGAACTTGGAAGTACAAAGGAACTTGTCCCTTGGTGCTATGTTAGTGGTAGCTTTGGTAGTTTTTCCGAAGCACCAAAAAAAAGTGGTAGCTTTGGAGATTGTGATATTTGTGGTGTAACTTCGCTTTGGAAAATTTAATGCAAAAATGTCATGCTTGAAAAGATAACCAACATTTTTGCGGCTTGGATTGTTGTGGATATCGAAAAAAGAAGTCTTAAATCAAGAATCTAGTTCACATTAAGCACGATTTCACCATAAAATAGCTTCAAAAGCATTTTGGAAAAGGAAAGCATTGTGGTCTGTACGTTACGGGTACGATTTTCGGAAACAGTCTCTCCGCTTGCAGGGGTAAGACTGCGTATATCAACCCTTCTCCAGACCCCGCATATGCGGAAGCTTCGTGCACTGGGTACGCCTTTTAAAAAAACATCAAGTTTATTGTAGAATAAAGTTCAAAATTTTGGAATAGAAGTCAACAAAAAACGATTAAAGCAAATTTGGAACAATCGGTACATCCAAGATTAAAAGACAATGTAAACAGTGGCAGAACCAGAATTGAAATTCGGGAGTGGCACTAATTCTATAGAAAGCTCAATAGAGGAAAAGAAAGGTAAAAAAAGAGATGAGAGAAGAAAGGTTAAACCGTTCATTTCCTAAAAATAGATCTTTACATTATGTGAATAAAATATTAAATTGTCCGAATACCTGTGGGTGCCCAACCGAATTTGACTTGGAATTGGGAGTGGGTTTTGGCACCTAACCACCCACCCCCGAATACCTGTGGGTTTCTAACCGAATTTAACTATAAAAGCCAAAAACCAAAAACTGGCAAAAGCCAAAAACTCAATGAAGACCATTCTAAGTTTCTAACACGTGAAATGGGTTTTGTCATTTCATTTTGTCCACAAAACAAAAATTGACACCAGAAATATCTATGAATGAATCAATTTCGGTGTCATAAACCAGTCCAATCGAAAAAAATCGGCCTATTTGGGTACCCCAAAAAAAACAAAAAGAGTGACCAGAAATGTCTATGAATTACTCAATTTTGCTGTTGTAAACCAGTCCGAAAAAACCATTATATTTGTGCAACCACCAAAAAAAAGAGACAGCCAGAAATTTCTATGAATGACTCAATTTCGCTGTTGTAAACCGGGGTCTAATCGAAATGTTCTAGCTGAAAGCTGAAATGATCAACAGAATAAGTGGAAAGGGAACAAAGGACAGCAAATC
This sequence comes from Gaultheria prostrata, assembly GCA_036023075.1. NCBI lineage: Eukaryota > Viridiplantae > Streptophyta > Magnoliopsida > Ericales > Ericaceae > Gaultheria > Gaultheria prostrata. Next base: position 20,426 of record JAXBDA010003403.1, read on the forward strand.
AGTAAACCATAGCTCAATGAGAGAATAGTTTGTCCAGTGTAATGACTAAACATTTTTAACACTTGGAATTTCCCCTCTTGCTGAGGTAAATTAGGTACAGTAATTTGCTTTCATTGTTAGAGTCTTGCACTCACCCCATGAGAAATCATGGGGGGAAATGAAAACAACGAGCAAGATAATCCCCCGGAGGATTGCCCTGGACAACAATGGACAAATCCTCGATACATCCAGAGCAGGCACATACACACCGCCCTTCAAACACAACTGCGTCCACAACAACAATTAAAAACCAGTATTAACTATTAACATGATGAGCGGTGACTTTGAGTCTTGAGCTTGAGCAAGCATGCGAGTTGCAGATACGGGAAACTCTAATTGCTAAGCAACTTTCTTCTACACTTGTTCACTGCCGTGGATTTTATCCTTGACGATGTTATACTTGCAGAGGGGGCAAGTAGCATTGGTGTATAGCCACTTGTCTACACAGGAGGCATGAAAATGATGGCCACAGGGAAGTTCCCGAAGCTCAGCTCCATCATCGTAAGTACAAAGGCATATGCAACACTCCTGCAGTTACAAATAATCATCAATTCCAGAGAACAAAAGAGAGAGGAGAAAAGCAAAAACAATAAAAGAAAGGGGTTGCATGAACATACAGCATCCTCGTGTGAAAGATGGTGTTCAATTGGTGAATCTGTGCCAGATTCAGTCATTACTCCTGCGAAAGGTCCTTGTACCTCACCACTAAGCTTGTCAATACCACCAACCCTCCGGAAATTGTATTTTGGGAGTTGCTCAACAACATCTCTGGATGCTCCTTCCTAGTTTTGATAAAAAGAGGTGCAAGCAAGAGGGAAAAGGAAGAATGTTAAGTAAATGCTGCTCTGACGAGTACAGTTGTCAATAATGGCAACAATCAGACCAATTGCGAATGTAATATTATTTTGTGAAGTAAGATTATTTATAGGCAAGTAACAGTTGCAATCTATGTATGCCTCAGCGCCAGGGTCATAAAAATGCAACCTAGTGCAATACTACAAAATGCATATGTCTAGTTTTTTAGTACAGGGGGTCGGATATCTTTTCTTTCCTTCCAACCAGAAAAAACAAAAACAAAAAATGGCTCAAATCTCGAGCTCACACCTCAATATCTGGAAGTAGAAGCCTTAGGACCTACCCATGATGAGTTAATATGCATTAGGGTGGAATCCACAATTTCTGCCTCCGTCTATCACCAAAATTTTCCTTGTTTCTTACATAGTTCCTCCAAGTTCAAGGTCATATACATTTCTCGCATGATTTAGACAACGCGAGCACAACATATATGAGACCGCAATTCAAGCGTGCAGAATAACACACTATCAAATTCAAAACTATGAACCAGTTTCCCTGCATGAAGCTATAACTGGTTCCATTGATTCTTGTAATAATTCAACAAGCAAGCGTGCCTCATTCTTTGCAAATAAATATGTTGATGCATAGAGGAGACTCGGACGTGAATATGTTAACAAGATAGAGAGTCAGATGGGAGAATTCCCATTAGCCTTGGTCCATAGGTATGTTAAGAAGGCTCAAACTCCAGTCTCTTTGTCGGGAATTGTAACATATGTGGCCGGGGTGTCTCCTCAGTAATATCTCAATGGAATCAAGAGCCTTGTATAGAGGATGATGCAACTATAGGAACACAAGGATTAACACCCCAGATTGATGCAGGGTCCAAGAAATAGATTCAGACGACCTCAAATAGGCCCTGTTTCTAACATTTATTTTAGGATAAGACAGTAAACCGCCAAGCAGTGCCTTAGCTTTCAGATAAATTCATTTGAATGGGTGCTTTCGATACTTCAATATTTCGAGCTTTGGACTCAACATCTTTCCACATTAGGAAACAATCGCACCTTGAACTCTTTAAGGGGTGCAGGCTGGGAAGGACTGGAGCGTTGTATGCCAACATCATGGTCTTTCACACATAAAGAGGTGGCAGTTCTCAGGTAAGATGCACCCTCAAATGAAGCTAAAATATTTTCTATTAATTCACCCTCCCAAATCCACAAGATTCCATGTTTAATATTTGTTAAGACATACTAGAGTTAACTAGTTAGGGACTCCACAAACTTTGAAGTAACCATGGTCTTTGGATGCAGACATCGCAGTCAGAAACCAAAGCATGAGGGATTCAGGGGGTATAATTCGGGGAAACCTTGGTCCTGACAGCAAAATGTCACCATCTCTGTGAATTCCACATGGTATTATCAAGAGGCTAATTGTCAATCCAAGTGAAAAGAAACCCTATTTGCTTTCATAAAATCAGCATCTAACTATAGTTTAAAAAACCCTTAAGAACTGTATTTAAATACAACTATCCAAAGACAGGATCATAGAAGTACCATCCTTAGTCTTTTCATTTCATCTTTTCTTTGAATGAGTACCTCATCTTTCTCACCTTTCATAAAATGAAAAGCTAACTCATATAACATCTAGTTCTAACCCAACCAACGAAAAGCTACCAACAGATGGAGTTGAGTTTGTAGACAATGTAATACCAATAAAAAATAGAAATGAGCATGAAATTGCAGAATGATAAATATTATGTTTCACTAAATTAACCACTAGGTCCACTAGAATGAATGACATCCAAGGCAAGGTTAGAGCTAGCGACTCTAAAGTTCCAGAATATTTAGGAAGTAGGAACACATTGTTCACCAAAAGCAACAATTCTTCCACGATATAGAAAATATCAAAAATAGGATAAAACAGTACATAAGATCATAAAAAATACAAGGAACCAGGTACAACAGCTACCTGATCTGCCACAGCATATAAGACTGCAATAAGACATGGGAGGCAGCAGCAAACCGCAATACCAATCACACATGCCAGGGCAACACAGAAAACAACAAAGAAGACGTCCAAGGCCAAGAAAAGTACAGAAACCCTGCATTCCGAAACGAAAATAACTTAGCACAAGGTTTACTTCACATGTTTCTGCAATCGAACAGAGTCAATGAAAACCATGCTCACAGACCAGTAAAGTTGTGGAGATTCCCTTGCCAACGATTGTCCACCAGAGGATAACCAATAAAATCCAATGATCCACCAGATAAAGGAGAACATTGTATTTGCAGATTCTAAGTGCTTCGCCATGCTACTGTAAATTTGAAATACAGTAAGTAACAGGTATAGAACAAAGCTCCTACTCTCAAAAGAAGCACCAAAATAGAGTTAGGGGGTCAGCTGACCAACTTGAACTTGAAAAGATCCACATATTTTCAATATTAACTGTTGAAATAACTTAGTCAGGAGTTTGCACCCATTATGTAGGAATGAGACACTGGTAAAATGAAAAGGAAGATCCCACGGATCAAGAATGAGAGCACTAAATTGGTGATCTTGCTAAAAAGTTGGTACAGAAAATGAAAGACATTGCATATTCTTTGGTCCATTTGCTTATGAAATCAACATTGATATACTGGTCCCTACTACACCAATTGAAAGAGCGTTTTCAAATTAATTAATTATAAAATTAGCCAGCAAATGAATGATTGTTTGGTGAGGTGCATCGAAAATGATCTTTTTTTATTGTACCAACTACCAACAAATGGAGTTCTTATGCGGCAACTCTAAAATATTTAATGTCAACATGCTAAATTTTGTGAATTGCATATATCTATACGTGGTTTAAATATTTCAAGACGACAGCATTAATTCATTAACATACCGTTTATTAAGAACTCAAGAATTAGTTTTTCTACAAACCCCTTTAAGATAAACAAGAGCATGTCATTGCCATTGCCTACTACATATCAATGTAATCTTTCCAAACTAAATCACCATACAAAGTTCAAGAATCGTCATCTAAGGACGCGTTTAATCAACCATTATCCACACGTTAGTCACATAATCCTTTCGTAGCACCCTTCGCTCACGCTCTCAATCTTTGCTCGCCCTATCAATTATTGCTCTGCTCTCAGACTCTCAAGCCTCCCCCTCAAAAATCTTTGCTTGCCCTATCAATCATCGCTCAGCGCTCGCACTCTCAATCCCCGCCCCCATAAATTTTAACACTTTAGGATGCTTTCGAACGCTTTTGCTTAAGCACTCCCACACGCGCATTATGTGAGTAAGATCCCGACCTTAGTCACGCACACGCTCTCAATCCTTGTTTTCGCAAATTTTATTACTTTAGCATGTTTTCAGAAGACAATCTCGCTTTCATTCTCCAGCAAGCAAATTATGCGACTAAGATCCAAACCTCACATAATCCTCGAGCTGTGCCCGCGCTCTGAATAATCAATCTAGCAAATTTTAATACTTTGAGATACTTTTAAATTCGCGATCGCACTCGAACATTGTGTAAGTAAGATACCAACAATATAGCATTTTCAGATATACCTTGGGCTGTCTTCGGTTAAATGAGCCAACGAGACATACTGATTCCCATTTTCCCCCTCCAAATCCCCCACCACACCAACTACCGACCGCCCGCGCCTCCTCCTGTACTCCACACCAACGCAAACCATATGAACCAAACACTGTACAGCATACCCCACAATCCAAACCCTTAGCGGCACCAACGGCGACTCGTGATGGCTCAAGATCAACACTCCAACCGTCACAACAACGAACATCAGGTTCCAAACCATATCTAGAAACACGACCGGCTTCGAGTATGCCCAGTCGCTCTGCCGCTCCTCCAGCTGCTCGGCCGCGACCTCTCGCACGAGCATCGACGGCTCGCGCATGAGCCTCCGGCTTCCGGCTCGCCGCAGGAACCGCGCCGCCTCTCGCAGGCTCTGGCGACGGAGGGTTCGACGGCCGCGATCGATTTCGTCGGATGAGTTTAGCAACGGCGTCGCGTCGGATCTGGGTGGTGAGGTTGGTGTGGACATTCTTCTTTGAAGTTGCCCTAACTCGGCGAGTCGAATCAGTGAAATCGCTTTTGCTGTTTCTGAAATCGAATTGAGCGAATTCGAGAGAGAGAGAGAGAGAATTGGAGAATTGAAGATGAGAGAGATGAACGATGGGCCCGAGGGTGAGCTTATATACAGTGCGGAATGTTAAATTTATTTTTATGCTTAAAGATGACAGCTGAAATTTGGTATCTGGATAATTATTAAATCCTCTAAATTTGTAAATGTAACCTGTCAGGTGGTGGATTTTACTATTTTTATTTTTAGAAGTCTTTGAGTTAACGAAAATATGTGGTGGTATTTTATTATTTTTATTTTTGGAAGTCTTTGTCTAAACGAAAATATGTGGCCATCCTCAATTTTTATTTTTATTTTGAACGGCAGAAAATTTGGCCTTTTTTTTTTGTCATTTGAGTATGGGGGTTAGCGGGGAGTTAGTCCAGAAGGGGTCTAGAAGCTATCTATAGCCCTAAACCTCAAATGCCTCTGTCGAGGGTCGAACCCTGATCTCGCTTGTGAGAGAACCATGAGATAACCGCTAGATTACAAGTCCTTAGTTAGAAAATTTGGCCATTTGGCCATTCTCTAATTTTTTTTATTTTTTTTTTTGAACTGTGGCCATTCTCAATTGGCACAAGTGTTTTTGTACTGACGTTTTGAAAAACCTTTCTATGATTTTTTTTTTTCTTCATTTGATGTGATGGTTTTTTATGTGACTCAAACTAATTGCCGAAAATTTGTTTGATGATCTGAAGCATTCAGTTTTTTAGTCTTAAACACATAAAAAAAAAACTCAAACATCGAAATTTTGAATGATCAGACATTAATAAAAACTCAGAAGATTCATAGTATTTGTCTTAAGAGTAATGCATGGTCAAAAAAATATGATTCGTTTAAGCAGATATCGTTGCATGGTTAACCTAATTTTTTTGTTTAAATAAAGTGCGTATAGATACTTACAGGACATCAATTTATATCACGTGAAGGATCATATCAAAGATTGCGATATAATTTTTAATTGTTTACAGGCTAAAAATATGGTCCTCTTTGATTGTTTTATTTCTTTGACAACAACGGTTTGCTTGATTGCTTCGCAATATGCTTTCGGACTCTGGTCTTTGGTTCCTTGCTCATTTTCATTTACTTCGACTCTTGTTATAGTTGTGATACTATAATTAACGCCGGCTTAATTGCCCTTTGGTCTTACCTTTCAAAATTCAAAGCCTTCTTCAACATATCATTGCACATTTAACTCCTCAAGTGATGTTGAATGAAATGATGCCAAATGTCGAATTGTGATGGACGGCTCCATGTCCCAAAAACTCAAAAAAATTCTTGAAAATGTAAAAAAAACTTCACATAGGTTAAACTATTAGACTGTATTTTTGGTGAATTTCCCATAGATCCAATCTCTCTCCCTTCACTCTTTCATTTGACCAATTTAGAGCATCCTCATGAGGCTTAACAAATTCCATTTTTGGTTAAAGTAGAGAGCAAATGTTCAAAAACTCTCATTCTTGGTGGTTCTCCAGGATTTTCATCTAGCGCTGACAAAAAAATATACATAGTATGTCCATGACGAAAAGCTGTTTGCAAAAAAAAAAACTCCGACTAGGCAAAAGAGACATCCATTACATCGTTTGAGCAAAAGAGACTCCAACATATTACAATATCTCACGATGAATCTTCATATTTTGAAAGCATTGAATTATAACTTTATTATCAACACTCTTAAACATTTTCTTCTCAATGAATGTGACCAAAGAATCACTCAACCATTCATCTTCCATCCGGTTATGCAATCAGGTTTTTATCAATTTCCTCGACGAAAAAGCTCTTTCAATAATTGCTATGGCGACTGGTAGAAGCAAAGTTAACTTCACAAGTAGGGGGGTGTTTGGAGGCCGCTTTTTTTGGCTTTTCCCATTCTCCTTCTCTAATTCTGTGTGTTTGGGAGACAACACCCAGAGCTCATTCCCTCAAAACTCCTTTTTTCATTTTGAACTTTTTAGGCTAGAAACCAAAAAGAGATGGGGAGCTCTCTTTTTCATTTCTACTTCTCATTTTTACCATAATCCTATTGCAAAATGCATTCTGCACAATTTCTCTCAAACACTCCTCTCAAATTCAAAACACATTCTAACCAAAGTTATCAATCTCGTACCGGTCAACGTACCATTTTCTCTACAGGAACGGTACATACCGGTACCGGTGTGTATCTCGGTACCGCTCTAGATTTAACGCATTAAATATTTTTTATGTTTTTAATATACATATGAGAAGATAAACATTACACCTAATAAAAAAAAATCTAACGAATATGAATAAGCACTCTTATTTTTTGTTTGTGTATTTTAAGATGAAGTAAAAGAGTCTCAAACCAAATGTAAGATGAAGTGAAGGAGTCAAAATGTAATTTTAAAAAGGTGAAAAAGTGTGCAATATAGCTAGAACCACCTTACTCATTACTGTCACCTCATACAGATTGCATATTACCCCTTCCATCTTCTCTCTCCTTTTCTTTTTCTGAAACCAACCATTTTTTCCGGTGAACTCTTCCACCACCATTTCCCTTTGTCTCTTTGTAGCTATAAATTAATCCAAAATAATAAAACTATTGCGTTTTTTTGTTAGAAATCCACCAAGATCTGTGTTAATTCCGAAAATTTCTGTTCTTTTTTTGTTGCAAATGCGAACAGATCTGAGTTTTTTTGGTACCGGACGAGATCCGAAAAATGGCCGGAACAGCCCGAAACGACCGAGATAGAGCGGTATTTGAGCCGGAACAGAACATAGAGGTGAGTATCCCGTTTTCCTTCCGGTACGGTACATCTCGGGCCGTACCGTCCTGTACGGGACGAGATTCATAACATTGATTCTGACCATAATCCAAAAAATCAATAAGTAAAAAATGAAAAGCTGAAAAATAGGCTATCCCGTTTTTCTTCCGGTACGGTACATCTCGGGCCGTACCGTCCTGTACGGGACGAGATTCATAACATTGATTCTGACCATAATCCAAAAAATCAATAAGTAAAAAATAAAAAGCTAAAAAATAGGCTTTCAAACACCCCCTAGATAGACTATTGAATAAGCATGACTTCTTTGTCAGGACCATAGTAGGAGTAGCATTATTCAAGATTTCTTCTTCTCAAATTTCATCGGCTATTGAGTTTTGAGAATTTGAGTTATTGTTTTGCCGATCTCTTATTGAGTTTTGAGAATTAGAGCTCGATCGGCAAAACCTTTTTGACCAAATCCACTATCCCATTATACATTGGGCTTTAATGTACGTGCGTGATATTACATGGGGCTTTGGTTGGGTTGGGTTTGGTTTGTTAGGGCTATAACAAGTGAGTTCAAATTTAGTTAGAAATATTTATTTTAAGCTCGCATGAGTAACCCAGCGCTGACAATATTAAAGAAATTTTTATTTTTTTCATTGCATTTTTTAAACCCAGCGAGATCGCTTGACCTCGCTGGGTGTATGGTAGAGTTTCTATTAGTGTCTCTCATTCAGTGGCGGAGCCAGGATTTTAAACCGAGGGGGACCGACTTAAAAACACTATTTTCAACCAAAAACATACTACTTAGTGTATTGTGTAGATTGTGTAGTATATTATAGTCTATGACGTTATTTTGTTTTTTGATTGATAATTACAACACCCGTGTATAACTAATTGCATGCGTCTATGAAAGAAATTGAGAAAATTTTAGTATATGATAATGTATAATTATTTTAATTTTTACTATATCAAATCAAAACAATTTAGGTTTTCAGAGATTTATTATACTAATTATTTAAATAATAATCATACTATATATATTTCTAGTAAAATTTTAAAATTCCAGGGGACGGGGGGCCACCCTGTGCCCCTATATGCCTCTGCCAGTGCTCTCATTCTCCTTCAGGTTTATCGTGGAATTTAAAAAAGAAAGAGCTAGTTTGCCGATGATACCGAGGCGAAAAATAATCCAGTGTATAATGCACCTTTTGTAATGTTGTAATGTAAACAATCCAACGATCCAAAACTGCAATTGGATTTCAATGGTACCAAAAATATTCCAACGGTAAAAAAAGATTAATTATTTCAGTGACAAAGATTTCAACGAGTAGAAAAATTAAATTACTTTTAATTTTTATATTTTTATTTTATAAAATAATAATACAACGAAGTATTATAACTTTATTGTTAAAAAGCATATCAAATTAATAATTTTTGGTATTTATATAATTACGTAAATGCATAATCGAATAAATGCATTATTAAGGGCAAAATAGTCTTTTGATAGATAGATTTGTACATTATCTACTTTCTTTATCCCTCTTTTTTAATCCTTCATTCAAACCATGTACTATTTAGTCTTTCCCTTCTTATATGTCACATCAATGCACGGCTGCCCTTCTTATTTAATCTCCCATAGAGCTCGTTTGGATGATGTACAAGAGAGGAGGATGAAGGAATCCGGTGGGATGAGGCCCATGAGGGACTGATTAGCCCATGCTTTGGCAACAAAAAATTCACCCCGACTAAATAGCCGCCGGCTAAATACTCAGGGGGAACCCGGACTAAATAGAAGCAGGGGGGTGCTTGTATTTAGTCTGGGGGGATTATCCTGACATTTTTACTTCCCTACCCCTTCTCTTCAAAACTTAGCAAAAATTATACCTTTCGTTCGTCGGACCTTTCGTTGTCGGCAGACCTTTCGTCGTCGGACAACTCGAACCATCTTTGATGCACACACACACACACACACACACACACACACACACACACACACAGATTTCGTGGTGGTGGAGGTTTCGTGTTGATCGGCCATGGAAGACTGGGGAAGGAAAAAAAATAGATCTGGGTTTGTGACTGAAGAGAAAATGAAAGAGGAGGTTTTTTTAGATCTGGTCGATATAACCAAGGTGCCCAGGAAAATGATCCTATGTGGTTGCAACGGTGAAATAGTAATTAAAAAGTTATATTATACTCCTATTTTGTATTATTTTTTAGTATGAATTTCTATTGGGTATTTTTTACTCACAACCCTCTACCACTAAAATGAAATTTTGATATTTAATATTTTAAAATTACATAAAAATATTAAAATGAATTAATGTACCTCAATTGTTGAAAAGTATAACAAATTAATAATTTTTTGTATTTTATAATTCTTTAAATGGATAATTTAAGATATGAATTACCAAGGGCTAAATAGTCTTTTAATAGATTTTTACATCATCTATCCTCCTTATCCCCTCTTTTTAACTATGCATCAAAACCATGGACTATTTAATCCTCATTCTTAACTGTCACATCAATGTGGGTTCACCCTTCTTATTTTATCTCCCCTTACTATTTAATCCCTCCAAAACTAATACGCCAACCAAACGGGCCGTTACTAGTTAATCACCCCTTATTATTTAATCCCACAAAAACCAATACGCCATCCAAACGGGCCGTTATCGTGAAAGTCTGGTTCGCATATTTACATGACATGAGATATCATTTGGAATGTAACATTAGATGATGTTGATTCTTCCTAACCTTGTTGAGAGGGTATTCCGCTAACTTTTTTTTTTTTTGCTTTTTGACTTTTTTATGTGAGAGCTCGAAAAATGTGTTGGCTTTTTATGATTTTTTATGTGATGTATTGTGAATTGATGACCTGTCTTGAAAAACGTAAAAAATTGATTTTTGACTTTTTGAGTTAGTAGAACAGGGCCTAAATTTCTAGGTGTCCAAACTTGTTTGAAAGTCTCACTGATAACTTGACTTTTTTAAATTGAACTCCCTTAAATTAAGTACTCCACTCAGATACAAACAATTGGTTAAATTTTGTGGTCCTCTAATTGTTTATTTCCTGACCACATGTATGTGATATTCATTCGGACTCTGGTCCTTGGTTGTTTAGTCCTTTTCATTTACTTCCACTCTAGTCATAGTTGTGATATGACTTTTTTTTTTTAATTCATTTGATATACATCACTGAAATTAGCGGGAGAGTTAGTAAATTAGTCTTGAGGGAAGTCTAAAGGCTATCTATAGCCCTAAATTCCAAACGCCTCTGTCGATACTCGAATTCTAGTCTCTCTTGTGAGAGAACCGGGAGATAACCGCTAGGCTAAAAAAAAAAAAATACTGATATGACTAAGCCTGCTTTAATTGCCCTTTGGTCTTACTTTTCCACGTTGCTTCCGATTTCTCTAGACTTCTTCAACATGACAGTGCACATTTTAATGAAGAACACTCCTCAAGTAATGTTGAATGAAATGACGCCAAGTGTAGAATTGAGATGGACCGTCCTAGGGATAAAAAATGTCAATTGCATCACATAGGTTAAACAATTAATTGTCCTATGTTTGATACTTCAATAAAAGGTCAAAAAAACCCAGGCATGGCCTAAGCCATACAAATTAGTAAGAAATTGTTTGAATTAAATTCCTTATTCTTCCATGTAGTATGTATTTCTTATATTTTCAAAACTATTTTTAGTTTTTGGTTGAAAAAAAGTATGCATTTCCCGAGACAAAATAAAAAGTATACAATTGGTATCATCAACTTCATTTTCTCACATTTTTTTCTCCTTTATACTTTGGCTCTTTTTGAAACTTGAGGAAAGAAACGGAAAAGAAGGAAAAACAATTAACAAGAAAATGAGAGAGAAAGTTAAAGAGAAATTGAGGGAATAGTTGCATTTGTGTTTCAAATTTTCCCTTCTCTTTCTTTTAAGAACCATACAAGGAAAAGAAAACTATTAATCTTTCTGTCCCAATTTGGTTTGTCTATGTTCGATGTTCGTGTGACATTTTATTTGCTTATATTTTTCAATACAAATCTAAAAAAATATGTAATATGAATCTTGTGTGATAGTTATGAATTAGTTCCATTAAACAAACTTTTCAAAATAAAAAAAAATATATATATACAAGTTAAAACTTGCAAGGTATAAGCAATTGAAAGATAAAAAAAAATAACATGAACATCGGCCCCAAACCACTACATGGTTCTAGTCTTCCGATGCGAGTGTTCATATTCGCAATTAACGGTGCAGATATACTTGTTAACTCTTAGCAGTATTAATACATCTGCAAATCTAAATCATCAATTGCGGAGATGAACGATCAAATTGTGAGATTTCAACCATGTAGTGCAGGCTCCCAATTCCCGAGAATTGACAAACAAATGGATATGAATACGGGTGCTACGGTCCAGATTGGTCTGGAGTGGCATGAATCCAATCCTAATCCGTGTGTAACGACCCGGATTTTCGGGAGCATTAATTAAGATAACTAATTAGGATTAATTTAATAAAACAAGTTTCCATCAGAGTGCACGTTGGAAAATGTGAAGTGCAACCCATTACAAAATACTTAGTACGGTTTGAGAAATTATTATTACAGATCCAACATTAAAATAAAGGGGTGGGTTCTACAGATTAAGGTTCAGTTCCGGATTCCACTGCTCCTCCTGAGCCTGGCCTGCCGGATAATCCTCGGTTCCGTAATAACTGTCTCCCTCGACTCCAACAGTACCTGCTTGATCGTAGTCTGGCATAATATGTCCGAGTCGCGAAGCAACATCATGGTATTATACCAGGGTCACACAAAGTGTAACACCGTGAGCGATAAATCACTCAATAGCTAACTCTTACCCTCCAACCCTTGCTTAACACATAGCTGATTTCATTACTAGCCATTAACTTACATGTTCATCTAAGTTCTCAACCTAGAGAACTTTCCTCCCGGTTAACCACTAAGGACTGTGACCAAACTGTGATTTACTCCCACTTGCTTGCCCGTACCCCGGGAGCCCCGACGGAAGGTGTAAGTTATGTACTTAATCCAGCCGTCAGCCGCCTCGCAAGAATGAATTTCTCAGGGACGAACCTGTACCACTGGGCTACGCATGGCAACTGCCAGGACCTGTAGGTATATAGCCGAACTGGTCTATAATACTTCCACCCTTATAACGCCTCAGAATTCAAATGAAGTAAATCACGGAGTGTCACATCCTAGGGTTTCGAAATCAAGACAGAATGCCAACAATCCTCCAAAACAAATCACTTGGCGAAACTGCCTTTCAACAATAATCTCGAGGTAACTCCCCATCAATAAATTCCTATTCACTTTTCCATTAACCTCAACGTCTAAGTGATATCTGTGTACGATCACCCAACCCGGGAACCTAGATGTCCATTCTAGCATTCAACATGTTCATGGAAAGTACATTTAACAGAAGAAGCAAAGTGATAACGATAACACAAGGGTCATGATCGAATATCTCAATTCACAAGTTCACGAAATTCAAGTAATCGAAATCTAGGGGTCTAAACGTAATAAATCCAAACTACAAGGGGCCAAAATGTAATTATAAAACTTTTGGGGTCAAAACATAATTTAAAGAAAGTGAGAGTCACCAATGTCGTTATAAGTAAGTACAAGGGTGTCCAACATAATTCCACGACTCTAGGGTCCTTAGTGTAATTATACAAACTCTGGGGTCTTTTTGTAAATAAACATAATACAAGGTTAAAAATGTAATTTTGCCACCGACAAGGGTAAATACGTAAAATACTTTGTTTTAGTTAATAAAGTCCTAACTTGTCATAAAATGTAATTCCTTGATTTTTTTCTAAGTACAAAACTACACTTTGTGTAATTTACACACACAAGGGCAAAATGGTCATTTTACACCCGGAGGGCATTTTGGTCATTTCACTACACTCCTAAATTTCCAGTAGTGACATTTAGTTGATAAAAATAGGTTTCGTAAATGATCCACAAGTACGCACGCCAAGTTTCACGAAATTATACTTTAAAATTCTGAGAATTTTGTTGAACTTTGGATGGCTATAACTCACTCAAAACTCAACCGATTTGGATGATTCTTGTGTCTAAATTCAAGAGCTTCAAACCCTCTACAACGTTGGTGAAGCAATGTAAACTTAAAAATGATTGGAACAAGGAGAAAAATGAAGATTTACAGAGGGGCAGAGAGCTGTCTGGAAATTTCCATTTTTCCAGAATTTCAACAGAATTTCGGGCAAGGTTATTGGGGTCATTTCTAAACCTTTTTGGGTGTTTCTTATATCGAAATCGAAGTACTCGACGTCCTCTACAACTTTCATGAAGCAACCTAATCCTAAAAACGAATTTAACGATGAGTAAAGTTGCTGTGAAAAGAGGTACGTGGTATGGACGGAAATTTGGTCCGAACCACATTTTTCTAAAAACTTTGTTTTGATGCATGAGGCTATTTCCTCCCAACTTTAAACATTCCAAACATGAACTAAAGACTAAAATATACATAGGGAAGGTGGGTAAAAGTTAATCTACCTCTCCTTCGTAGTAAAAGCGTGAAAATGGGATTTTTGGCGGAAAATCGAAAACGGAGAAGATGACCGGGGAGTAGGCCACGGGGTGGCGTTGAGGTGAATGTTTGGAGCTTTGATGATGTATGAGAAGGTGGGAGAAGGCTTGTAATCCGGATTTGTAGTGTGGTGTGGTGTGTGTGTGAAACCCACTTTTCTCTCTCTAGAACTCC
>JAXBDA010003404.1:0-34871 GCA_036023075.1 Gaultheria prostrata
TGATACAATGTTTTGGCAGGAAAACAACCATTGAAAAATAATAAAGCCCAAAAAATTCAAAATAAATAAATAATAATCTTGGCCCATAAACAAAGAGCTCAGCCCAGCCTGCCCGAAGAATGGCCCGCCCGACTAGGATAAGCCCGTGGGCTTCATCTTTTGAGAGATAGCCCGGCCCGCTTCAAAAAAAGCCCGGCCCGCGGCGCGGGCTTGGGCTGAAAGTTCGCAGGCTGGGCCAGCCCGGCCTGGCCCGATGATGAGGACTATATGCGTGGTGGTGGGATACGTCTCCTTCTCAACCTTGCAAGATCTTGGAGGGAGGGGCTTCAGTTAGAAGCAACAAAGGTAACATTAGGGAGTCAGGACTATGGTCATGATTGATTTTCCGATATTCATACTATAGTCTTATACTCTTATCTATCTCTTAGAATAGATTTAAATTGATTTAGTTATATTTTCAGAATATACTTTATTTTGCTTGGATCATAGTTATTCTTGAGCTTTTTTTTCCGGCATGCCATGACCCATATTTACCTTATTTCATTCTTTTGACATGCAAAGAAAGTAGGAGTATTATGAAGTTTGTGATACTGGTCTTGCTTCATTGTCCAACCTTAGTATTAAGGTAAAATCTGTCGACTAATAATCAATTTATATTGCAAGTAGAGTGGTAGCCCAGTGGTAGGCACCATATAATCTCAGGCATGTACCGGGGATCAAACTCACTAACTACAACTAACAATACTGACTTTCGCCGAGCCAAAATAAAAATAAAAAATCAATTTGAATTGGCATTGCTATAGTCTGATTATATTCTGATTCTGTTGATGAAGTATGTCGTAAGGTCATATTCTTACCACTTTGTCATTTTAACTTCCATTATGGTTGTTCTTAAGATTATATTTTGCATGCACACTGACTCAATTTGGTTTATTTTCATTCTTTTGGATTGCAAATAAGAGAAGTAATAGATTTATAGGAAAGTTATTGATAGTCTTCATTTTCATTATCCAACCTTCTTAGTCCTCATCGAGGTAAAATATGTGCATTAATAATGAGTTTAAGTTTGTTTAATTATAATGTTAAAATATGTTATGGATACAGTTTGTCTTTTGTTTTTTTTTTTTTTTTTGCTCGGCAATCGATGTAGTGTCTTACGATAACATTCTTACCCCTACCTTGTTTTGCTCGCATTATAGTTATTCTTAAGCTTGTTTTTGACGTCCGACAACCCAACTTTACGGAAGAAGGAGGAATTGATTTGGTTTCAAATTTGGCGAGGATGTACAGTTCGGTGGCTGAAAAGGCTGCTGGAGGACTATGGAATATCTCTGTTACAGAAGAACATAAGGTTATTTTTTTAGAAAATATTTTTTAAAATATCCATACAATCTCCATTCTTCAAACTGCAGTCAACCAGATTTTCCTTTGTTGGATGCCATTGCTGAGGTGTAAACTTTAGTCGATCTTATTTTCAAATGGATTTCCAGTGGGGATAGAGTGCTGGACCTGCTGGTATGTGTTTTTAATATAGGCCACTTTGATATGTTCATATAAGAACTCAGTTTCCTTTTTGTTTTGCGGGGGGTTCATTGCTCCTTTCTGTTATCTGTTTGCAGGAATGTGCTGCTGGTGCACTGGCAAATATTGCAACCGATTACAAGTTGTGTATGGAGGTAGCAGAGTTAGGTGGTGTACGTGCTCTGGTGATGCTAGTTCAGAACTGCAAGTCAGTTCGAGTGCAAGAGCAGGTGCACTGTTTCTAATATTAGCAACCCATTGATGATTCAGCCAGGAAAGAACAAACTAATATTAGATTTTCGTAACTTTTTATTCGATATTTTCTAGCCAACATTTTTACCGGTAAAAAATTGAAAACATAATGCTGCTGGGATTTGTATTTTCATGAGCCTAGCATTGTACTGATTATCACATCGTGGTGTTATTTTAATGTTGTACTTCGTTGAAACTCGTATACGCACTAGTTTTGCGCTCACTGCTAGCAATTTTTTGTTGTTGCAAGGTTTGTATACCTTAAAGTTGCCTTTTTATCACAATGCCTCATGTATACTAAGACGTAAATCAAAGAAGGGTTTGATAAATTCAGCTTAGAGGTCTCCAAATGCATTATTTTCACAAGACAGTACATGGATCCTGCTACTGTGCCTCTTCTCTGTTTCCATTTTAGAATTCATACGTTCTTTTTGCAGTGGGGAAGACCCTTTAGCTTCTTATGCTTCTACTTGTATTTGTTTCATATTGCGTGTCACTAAATTCAAGTAGCAATGAATATAGCATTTTAGTGATTTGTATTTTTGGCATTATGATTTTTGTGCATATATAAATAGGTTTCTGTTCATTTTCAACTCGACTCTTGAATGTATTAGTTCAAGTTGATCCATATATAAAATCTGTCTTGCGTAGCATTCAGTTTTGTCCGCTGATTTCTTATAAATGTCTTTTCTGCTTATTCCCCAGGCTGCTCGTGCCTTGGCAAATTTGGCTTTCCATGCGTATGCTGTTGGAGTTGGACAAGATGCAGGTGCTGTTCAAGCACTTGTGGAACTTACGTATTCTAACCATGAAGGTGTCAGTAGTTCAATTCGGATCGGGAATTTGATGACTTGTTTCAGCTGCTGTAAAGTTCCCTTGGTTACATTTTCATTGTGATATAGTTTTAATTATAATGTTTTGGTGGCGGGGAACCTATCCATGGCAGGGTCATTTTAGAGCCACCACTGGTAACTCAGGTTACCTCCACTTATCCACAAGCCACACGTACGGCTAAGCAAGGCCTTATCAAGGCATTATCAGTGGAATGTCAGTGCAAGACCTCTGCATTTACAGATGATCCCAGTAACATCTTGAAATCGTTTGGCTAGCTGATTGGTTCTCTTATTTCTATTGTGAATTTTGTACAGACGCCTGTATTAATTGATAGGGTTGGAGCATTAATGACTAATGCTCGTCTCCCTCAACGTCAAATGACAAACACATTTTTCTTTGCTCTACTACAAGCATTTTCCTAACTCCCTGATATTGGAACGACTACCATAAATGAACATTGATCAAAGTATGGGGGCACGCTTTATTCATCTCCCTGATTCACCCTGCTCGAATATTTGGTCTCCTGAACTTTCTCCTAGTAAGTATAAAATCAATCACCGACTAGGCCTGCTCAACTCGGTCAATAACCAGCCCGGATAACTGGACTACGAAAATGGCCCGTGAGCCGACTCTTTCCAAGCTCAAAGAGCTCTGAAAAATCCCAAGGGACCTAAAGTCCGAGCGAGGCCTACGAGACTTCTCAGTCAAAGTTTAAAATTTTGGAAAAACCAGCGGGCGATCATCCAGGAAATCAGATGAAGCGACTGAAGAACTCCATCTCCGGGTGAGCCCAAAATTGCTTCATCAATAATATTAAACACTTGCAGGATAGGCTCTGGTTGCAATCATATTTTGACTTCGATAAGCAATGACGACTACAAATGCCCACAGCCGATGTAATGGTGTGTTCAGCATAGCTATCGTATCGTTTCTTTCTTTGGCGAAGTACACTAGTTAGAGGCTGCGAGATGGTTTATGTAACGATTTTACCGTAATTTTTCATTTCAACAATTTTTGTGTTATTGTAATTGTTTGCATACGGTGCCAGCTGTTAAGATTTGTAGTCCGAAAGCTCATAACCTGGCTAGAGTAACCCTTCAAGAGCTTAAAACTATTTTGATTGCACACCTTTTTACATATACTAGTCCTAAGAAGACGTGCTACGCAAGTCTGCTAGTGCTCATTGCCGTGCTCTCAGTGTCAGTCTCGTCTCATCCCCTCTCTATTTGAGTTCTTAAATTCTCCATGGAAAATCTGGCCTGGATAATGAATAATGAGTTACTATCATTTCAATTGGCATTACAAGAGTAAGAAAGTGAGCCAAACCAAAGATATACTTACCTAAGCAGACAAAGATATCTCATATATCAGACATCACACATATCACGAAATTGTTGCATCACATATATCACGAAATTGTTGCAGGCCTATAACAAATTACACTCATATTCCGGAAATATAGAGACAAAGAAAATCGACGGGAGAACTACCAATGCAAAAGAGGAAAAATTGACTAAAGGGGAACTATACAAATTATTGTTTTGAGGCCTATAAAAAATTGTTTGAGAGCTAAACACTACCTTAATGGATTCAACAAAATCAAAAAAGCAAGCCCTAGCTTCTCTTGCACTTCATTTTCTGTTTAGTTGGCTAGGCTTGACCTTCCTCCTAGAACTTACAGCAGCTCTAATTGCATTAATGACCTGATGGATGAAGTGAGAAAGGTTCATCCTTTTCTGCCGAAAAATCCTCAAGTTTTTTTCCCTCCATGTCTAATACACCACCACAAGCCAAAGAGATTTTAAAATTGCAAGTCCTGGAGCATTCCTTTCACATCCTGTACAAGCCATTTGATTTCCTCGAGCCAAGGCAAGGGGAGTCCAGATAACTGGTTCTTCCTTATAATACCTCTCCAAGCTTCAGCTGAGAATTCGCATTCAAAATTCAAATGGTTAAGAGATTCTTCCATTACTGCATCACACAAAACACAACTTGTTTAAAGTTTTGAGCCGCCTTGCAGTATAATCACCTCAATTACTTTCCATTCCGTGATTGACTAATTATAGAATGCTGCAAAAATGTCCTGAATTACTTTCCTTGATCTCCCTTGAGCAGTCCACTCATCTATATGATCTGCTCAGTGCAAGTAAAAAATACATATTAAAAATCAGTTCAAATTACGTCCACGGACAACATTATATGGTCAAAGATATATATGATGCTATCCAATACCCTCCCTTACATGCTAAATCATATCCATTCATCAGGAAAATATTAACGGAGAGAAGGATAATACAAAGATAGAAACGGAGAGAAGGATAATACAAAGATAGAGACCTAGACACAAGACCTCCAAGAAACTAAAGCTGGAATACTATTTTAGCTCTCACTATTAGAAAATGGGTCCGGCAACGTAGTTCAAGCTATCAGACACGAACAATGGATCAAGACACGAATATGTAGCGAGGTTTGACTCTTCAGAGATAATGAGCAAATATTATCACTGGATGTAAAATTGCTGCAAGTACTCCTTGAAAAAACCTCACATTGATTAATTTTGGTTGCTTGCTGGCAAATGGTGCATATGCTTTAGACACCACTTGGAAATATACAACCTTCCAGAGTAATATAGCTACATTAGCAAGGCATGTGTTAAGTTGTTAACATGAAGACCTACACTATCAGCTTAAGACACAAAATTCTTGGAGAACCCATTTAACCTTCTTTAGTAATGACACAATCCATGCTGTTACTTAAAGAAAACTACAATAGCTTGAGTTTACCTTCAAAATGAACATTAGATCCAAGTCACAGTCAATTGAAATGGTACTAAAACAAAATCTTTATGCGACAATTGGAAAAGGAATTCTTCCTTGAATTTTTTTTTTATGAAGCCAATTTTACATTCAGAAAATAACATAAGAAGCCAATAAATACGAGAGAGTAGTTAATAAGAAAAGGTAGCCTAACCTATGATGACTTCTATGAAACAAATTCTTGCATACCCAACTATCCGCAACACCTCTGATCCTAACCTACCTGTTTGAATTGAAATGAATGGTGTACATAAGATGAGGTTTATAACGAGAAATTAGAGCGATCAAACTTTCTGACATTGATCTTAAAACTTTACCCCAATTTACTTAAATCCTTTCACGAAAAATATGTATACCGTCAACTCCAAACAAAAATTGCATGTTCAAATGAAGATGGACTTTAAAACTGAGAGAAATGAAAAAAATAAGGATAGACCTTAAAGAAAATAGCAAAATTGTGTGTTAGTTTGGCAATATCTATGTATTATCTTTTCCCTTTTATTAAGGTGCATGGACCAAATCCAATCGAGTTTCCCATCCATTTCAACCACAATTCAGTCTATGCCTCCTCTTGACAAGTTTAGTTTCTGTATGTTCTTCAGTTGCCAGCTTTCCAACTTACGAGGGGTTGTGCCTCTATAACAGTGCCTTACGTTTACTATTTCTTTCCTAAGTCTCCTCTCCCTTTAGTGATATATATCATGAACTAATGTGAATCAATTTGAATCCATCAATTCCATTTTGCTAAAACAAGATAGGGATAACTGTTCTAAAAAGGTAAAAGCAAAACATTAACTCTTACCAAACATACTTGATCCCCACAGATTACCAAATGCAGCCAAACATATGTAGGAAACAATTGCAAAAATAAAATAAAGCAATAAATAGTCAAGTGATCAACATTATGCCATGGAAATTCACGGTCCCAAAGTGCATGCAATGCTGTTTCGTCATATAAACCGCAGGTTGCTGTTATGGATTTAAGGACACAACTCTTTGTTTTTCTTGTTACTGTGGCTTGTGTTTTTATCAGTAGAGAAATTTCCACATCCTGCAAAAGTGAACGAAAGTTCTCAAACAGACGTTCAACTACAAAATGTCCAGTGGAAAGCTGCAACATAAATTTCTAATCACCAATTATTTACACAAATAATGGAAACAGAAAAAATCAATGCCACCATGAGGTACTTTCAGTTAATTAGGACTAAACCTGTTCAAGTGTGGATGACAATCAAGTCCACAATCAGCTGGACATGGACTAGAGCATGTATCTAGACCAAACTAAATCTCTAAACTGCTCTATCAATAAGATTCTCATAGATGTTTGTTTAAGCAATGCTGTAATGCTACAATCTCTACAAAAAACATCAGTAGATAAGATCATCTGAGTAAGATTCATGAGAGAAAAGAAAAGACACAACAAAGTACCAAATACACTCAAACCCCTCTCACTCTTTTACATGCAGGAGCACGCTCCAAACATTGATTTTGAAACCTTAGCATTTACTTTGTGCTCGATGGAACCAAGAAATATAGGGAAACAGACAAATAAGTAGCATTTGAGTTTGCGGCGGTAACACCCAAAAGACATAGAAATGAGAAGAAAAGCATTAAGCAAGTCAAGAGGCAAACTGACCTGATCAAATCAATTTCATCATGCCATGTGCATCCTTTTTCTCCAATCTGCTGAGGAAGAGGCTTCAGTGCATGAAATGATGAAGTTCCATGACCCAAACCCAATAGGCTTTCCAGTGAAATGAAAATCTTCGCTTCTCAAGCCTTATCATTTCTGAATCATCCAATTTTCAACCTCCTTATGATGGCAAAGAAGGGAAGCAATTTGATAATATGGTGACACTTGTAATAGCAATATTCAGATGTCACAAATTGACACTCAAATTTCTCATCCAAAGGGCACAGAACAGAAGTAGTCTGTAATCCGAACTGCACTCAGAAGCTTCAACACTTTAAAAGTGTTAGCATACCACCGAAAGAAAGCATATTATAGTGTTACAAGTAACAATAAATGTGACTGAAGCCATATTTTATACAAGCTATCATTTACAATCTGAACTGGCGAGGAAGACGGCCACATTTGCTCTGCAACCTCAAAATCTCTTTCGCGAAACCTTGATTGCCAGTAAGCAAAAGCCCATTCAGGACGCGATTAAAAGTAAACTTCCTAGGCAGAAAGCCTCTATCAACCATCTCTATCAACAACTTCCCAGCCACCAATAAATCATCTGATTTCTTTCTAATAAACATCGCACTTATCAGAATATTATATGTATCTAAATTGGGCAAACAATTCCCACTACCCATTTTCTCAAACACTTCTATTCCCTTCTCAATTTCTCCATCATCACAATAATAACGAATCAGAAGATTGTATGTCTGAACATTTGGCTCACACTCGTCTTCCTTCATTCTACGCATGTATGCTATAGCCCTATCCATTTCCCCTGCATGACACAATCCTCTAATAACCACATTGTAGGTCGTAGAATTGGGGACATAACCCTTCCTCAACATCTCCTCAAACACCACTATCGCATTTTCTACACTATCTTTCTTGCACAAAACCTGAATCAACGCATTATACGTCGCAACCGAAGGGAGTACACCCATCCCAATCATCTCATCAAACACCTTCCGAGCCTTCTTTACCTCGCCCGCAACACCAAACCCATGCACCACAGTAGTATAAGTAAAAACATCAATCTCACACTTCCTCTTCTTCATCTGCAAGAAAAACTCCCAAGCCTCCTTAATTTGACCAGCCCTAAAGAACCCTTTCAGCACTATATTATACGTAATCAGAGTCGCATCCAATCCCCTCTCCACCATCTCCCTCAAAACCTCCAACGCTCTCGGTGTTCGCTTTACTAAACAAAACCCATTTGCAATAATGTTATAACTAATAGTATCAGCTCTAAACCTACCCCTAAAAACCTTTAGTAGCGAATACGCCTTTTCAACCCTCCTAGATTTACAAAGAACGTCAAGAATAGTATTGAAGGAATGCAAATTCTGAGGACAATCCTGATGATGCATTGACAAGAAAATCTTAACAGCCTTATCGGGTTTTCCAGCTGCCACGTACCTTTCCGTGATAATTGCAAACGTTTTCGGGGTTGGGCCGATGCGGCGGGCTTTCATCTGGACCACGAGGGCCCAGACGACTTTGTAGTCGCGCAATCGGGCGGCGATGTCGATGGCGTGATCGAAGGCGGCGGTGGAGTGGGCGTAGGTGGGGTGGTGGGATAAGGCTTTGAAGAATTGGAGGGATTTGGGGCCGTGGTTCCATAGGCGTTTGAGGGTTTTGGTGACCAGCTCGGGTGTGTATTGGACTGGGTTGTTTTTTAGGGCTGAGGTTAGGTTTTGTGGGTCGGTGGTGAGAACGAGGTTGGCGAGGGCGGTTTCTGGTTGGGGCGGCGGCGGAGGTGGAGTGGCGGCGGAGGTGGTGGTGAGGGTGTGGGGAAGGAGGTGGTGTATGAATGGGCGAGTGTTACTGGGTTTTGGGTTACAAATGGTGAGCATTTTGGATCTAAGTTTCAGGTTTTGCTGGTTTCTACCATTTTGATCTCGGACATCTCTGCAATTTTTTACTACTTCTTTTATTCCTCCACTCCCAAAATATTGTCTGCTTTTGCTTATTTATATTTTTAAATATATAATTTTTTTTATATGTAATATGAATATTCTTTATCGTAATAATTTCTTGTAAACAAAAAGTCTTTTACTAAATCCAAAAAAACGTTTTATATTGAAAATATATAAACAATTTAAAATGTAAATAATTTAAAAACGACATGCATCTGTAAAATGGACAATAAATTTAGAAAGGAAGGAATATTTTTTCTTTGATCCATAGACAAAAAGGGTAGAGGAGGGGTTAACCCGCAATAGCAATATTTTTTTTGTGTGTAATTAGAAGGACTTCGGACTCTATAGCGGGTCTTGGGACGGACAAATTACGTATACTTGTCTTCTACCACCAAGAAGAGCCTCTTTGGCTCTTTCCTTTTTCACTTCTCATTGTTTGCATTATTGAGTTTTGGTTGTTTGGATGCAAAATAAAGTAGTCATTTTGGCAAAATGTGTTTTCATTTTTGGCATTTTGAGAACAGAAGTGACAAGGAGTTCCCGACGAGCTTTTCCATTTCTCAATCTACTTCTTTGTTTCCCCACAAATTTGAAGACCATTTTTACCCCTCTAATGTTTACGTTATCTCTTCCAATCTTCCCTATTTTTACGTTATCTCCAATGTTTACCCCTCTGATTTTTTTTTCCACATTATACTCCTACATGCCAATGGCAATATACATTTTGTGGTGCGAGCGTTGGAATATGTTTTCCTAGTTATTTAAATTTATAGGCTTAATTTGTGTAATGTTTAAAGTTTTAGGCTTAATTTGTCATTTTCGGACATTGCTCGCATTTTTTTTTTATAATGTTGGAATAAGTCTGTTCTTAATTTGTGTGACGTTCAATGTTTGACGTTTTTTAGGTCCAAGTCTTTTTCTTTTTTGACAATTACTTTCATTTTACTTAATCTTTTATTAACCACAAAAGTGTAATTAGTATTGAAGACTTTTAATTACCAAAAGTGAAGGCTCACAAAAATTAGTTTCCAACAAAAAAAAAAAACTCCTCCGTCCCAAAAAATATAGTCACTCGTTCCATTCTAACCGGATAGAAAATTGTTTATATCTTTTAATCGGTAATACATTTTATATGCAATATGGATCTTGTTTGATAGATCTCAATTAAATCTAAGATACAAAGTTTTTAAAATCACCTAAAACATTATAGATTATAAGATATATTACATTGAAAAGTGGCATGAATTCCCAAAAGGGACTATATTTTTTGTACGGAGAGAGTATTAATCAGTATTTTTCATAAACATTTCAAAAAATATTTCACAATATGACTTTAACAAAATTGCTGAAAACAATATTCATACATATGTTAATACCATAATAAAGAAAAAGGGCAAATGACAACAGCCCTACTACGCACCCGTACACACATGTACGTACGTACACAAACACATATGGACCGTCCATTTTAGAAATCAACGGTCCGGATTTTAAAAAACTCTTACATGGATGAGTTAGAAGATTTTTTTTTTAAATCCGGGCCATTGAAAAAATGCACGGACGGTCAAGATGCACCGTACGCATGACATTTTTGGTAAACAGCCAATCCATAATTCATTGTGATCATTTATTTCTCAAACACTACTCCTCTTGCAAAATGTATTATGTACATTTATCTCTAGCACTCTGTTAAATTCAAAATATATTCCGACCATAATCCAAAGAGCCAAAAAATTTGAAAATGAAAAGCTGAAAATGAGGCTTCCAAACACCCCAAAAAGACTAATGGTTCACACCCGGTCTTCCCTGGAAAACTAAGTTCGAGTGGCGTGAGCTAAGAGGGTGTTTGGGAGCCTATTTTTCAGCTTTTCATTTTTAACTTTTTGGCTTTTTGATTTTTTGGATTATGGCCAGAATGACTTTTGAATTTGGGATGAGTGTTTGGAAGAAATGTGCAGAATGCATTTTGGGAGAGAAAGATGAGAGAAACCTAGAAGTAGAAATTGAAAAGGAGCTCCTCACCTCTTTTCTACTTCTCTTCTCCTTTGTTAGAAATGGAAAAATCATTTTGGCCAGAAGCTGTTTTGCCCAAGGCTCCCAAACACCCAAAAATGGAAAAGGAGAAGTGGAAAAATCAAAAAGTGGGCGGCCAAACATGCTCTAAGTTGAAGTGTCGTGGTTCGCATTTTGCATTTCTCGAAAACCCAGACCAAAGGGAGTTACTATTTCCCAACAAGGCTCTTTAAAAGGGAATTTCAGCAATAATAGAGAGGCAAGTCCAAATCAATTTTCCAACAGCCTCAACAAAAAGCTTTCTATTCTATATAGATGAACAGTGCCTCTTTTAATCCCTCCCCATTTAGAGAGCTACTGTTCACCATCTTCTCTCTCTCTCTCTCTCTCTCTCTCTCTCTCTCTCTCTCTCTCTCTCTCACTCTCATAACAGAAAGGATTGTTGACGTTTTGAAAGAGATGTAGGTAGTTCAAATAAAAAATGTGTACTGGTCAATAATATTTTTAGCTCAAAATTTATTGAGACTGTTGGGGATGTCCTAAGAGCATCTCCGATGGGAGCCTTCGAAACTCACGCGGCAAAGTATTTGTCATTTTTGAAGTCAACATAAGTTTCAACTCATTTGCTAATTGGAATGCCAAATCCTATGTGGATCCTACGTGGGTTTGGCGATCCTGCGTGGGTTTGGCATAACATCAGTATCATTTTTGGAAGACAATGTAAAAGAAAATGCTGTTAGAAAAAATGACTTTTTAAGAGCAATACTGTCCAACAAGAAAATTACAACTTTCATATTTGAAGCTATGGTGGGAGTGAGAGTTTGTACACGTCAAATTTCGAGATGTCAATTTGCAACATAAATCTTCAAAAAAAATAGGCATCTCCAATTTTGGCTTCAAAATTGGAGATGCTCTTGCTAGCAGCTTGGCGTGCTAGTTCCCTATTTAATTTAGCTGCACCAGACATATTAGGCCTATAGGGGTAGAATCAATTGAGCTAAAAACAGTTTCCATTCTGTTCCTTTCTCCCGACCTTTTCAGTGATTTTTTTTTTTAGTGATAAATCGCAATTAATCAGTATATCAATTCTTATTATGCATTAAAACTAAAAAGTAGGATAAAGGTGGGGGGTGAAATTAACTTCAAAGATTAATTATATTTTTGAAGCTGAATTAATGTAACTCTTATAATCAAGATTATAGCGAAAGATATTAACACTCCCTCCATCCCAAAATGGCTATCCATTTTCACCATTCTAAATCAAAGCTATTAGATTAAAAATAGATGAATCTGAGCCATTAGATGAAAACCACCACAAGATAGAGGATGGTTTTGCTTTATTCCCGTGCAATTGTACTTACAATATATGAACACAGGTTTTATTAACCACAAACATAGGTTTTACTTACTACACCTATAGGCCATAAATTGTGGTAAGTAAATCATGTGTTTATGGTAAGTGTGATACGTTTTTGCAATTTATAGATCCAGTGTTCGTGGTAAATAAAATTGGGACATTGTCCCGATGCCACAATACCCGTTCTAGAGTAGAATCATAATGCTAAACTTACTTTTAGTTAGTACTTTCTGGTCGCCTGTGGCGCGAAATGTTTTCGGCTTTTTTTTTTCCAGCCTCCCCAAGCTTTTAGGCCTTGTTTGTTTGGGGGGTTTTGGAGGGTGGGATAGGATATTAAATTCCGTGGGTCCCAAAATCCGGTGTTTGTTTTCCTAAATTTGGATGGGATATCAAATCCCCACCAAGTTTCTATCCTGATCCGTACGGGATATAAAATCCCGGGGGGGGGGGGGGGATTTGGATGGGATTTCCCCATTTTAGTGCAAAAAAATGCTTTCCACTGGCTATATCCCGTCGAACACAAACACCGGATATGGATTTTCTCCATCCATTGATATCCTGAGCAATATCCCAAGGATTTCATATCTCACCCATATCCCAAGGGATTTCATATCTCATCCATTTATCTCCGATCAAACAAACGAGGCCTTAGTATGTGAACTTTTTTTTAATAATATTTTATTGAATTCCACTTCATCTCATAATATCGGAATAGCACATTTTATGAATTACTGAAAGTAACAAAAATAATAAACGACAATAACATATGTGGGAGAAGAAATCATGTTGTAGTGTCACGTAGCTTTCACTTTAATTGGCTTTACGAGTTATGTAAATTCAGTTTGGGCATCTTCAATCAAGCTTTAAACCTTAAAAATAGAGACTGAATGAATTTTTTTATAATTTATCTCTTTTATTCTTTAACTTTTTGTACTTTATGGAGGGACCTATTGTACTTATTAGAGATTTGAGTCTCTATATTTGAAGGTGAGTCTCTATATTTGGAAACCCGAAAGCAAATTTAGAGACCAAAATCTTTAAAAAGTATAATGAGTCTCTCCATAAAGTACAAAAAGTTAATAATAAAAAAGGTAAATTACAAAATCTTTCCCTCAATATGTCACATTCAATTTCTATTTTGGAGGTTTAGAGCTTGATTGGAGATGTCCTGACTGAGTTTGCATAACTCGTAAAGCCAATTAAAGTGAAAGCTACGTGATACTACAACATGATGTCGATTAGGTGAACGATTTGCCAACAGGTAATTGACGTACATCACCATGCGTGCCAAAGGGCAAGGACAGCCATGGCCAGTTATTTGAAAAAACGTGCGACTCCGAAAATAGTAGGAGTATTTGACTGTGAAATATTCCACCAACAAGAATACGATACTTGCAACATAGAGGAGAACCAAATAGTAAACCAAGCAGATGGTCTCATTAACCATTGTTGTCATTCAGTTGTTAATATTGCGATAAGATCATCCAAGATTTGAGGACAAATTGGATACGTATGTGGATAAAACTTGATGATATGATTACAAATAGAAGGTAATTTCAAACGTAATATAAGATAAACAGCCTTGCTTTTGTCTATAACTTAAAGTCTTAAAGACAAAAAAAAAAGTTACGAAAATAGACCCTTAGACGTAGTTGTATCGGGAGTCGTTGAATGTACATGGGCTCACATACACCATTTTCAGATTATATATCGTTGTGGATATATAGTGTAAAAATAATAATTTCTCATGTAGGCGTTACGAAAATATTGTCGTCCAAATATAGCTATTATAAAGTATGGCAATCGAAGTAAAAAATAAGATAAAGGACATTCCCATATTATATTAGAAGTATAACAAAATATTTATGCAATACAGTTAGAATAGATAGTCTAATTCAGTAGATATTTAAAAAATAACTAGCTAAAGTAATAAAATGGCTTTTTAATATGTAATTTGGTCTAAAATTTAAAGAGACTGGCGTAGATGCTCATAGGATTTAGAACAAGCTTGTTAGTTGGTGAGCATCTAACACGGATTCATTATGAGTAAATATTTATCCCAAAGTATAACATAAAATTAAACCCACTACAAGAAAAATACGAGACCAAACTTAAATTTTAAAATACAAGGGGGCAAAGCTGGAAGAAAGCATACCTAAAAGGTCGCAATAAAAGTTATTATGATTTTATCGTGATTAAGGGGGTGTTTCCAAAGGGTGGTTTTTTGGTTTTGTGGTTTTTCATGGAATGTATTATAAGAGAATGACCTGCATCGAAAATCAAAATAAGCTGACTTTTTGGGTGTGTTTGTATAATTTACTAACATGTTACATGTAGATTGTAGGGCTCATTAAGGGTGTGTTTGTATAAATTTTCAGATACTTCATCCGTCTCATTTTTTGTTTGTCAATTTTTTCTTTTTTCTCTTTTGTATTTATTGTCTATATCTTTCAATGTGGATCCCAAAAAGTATGCAATATGAATTTTATTTGATAAATCTCAATTTGTACTATAGTACGAAGTTCTCGAAATCATAAAATTAAAAAATATTATAGATTAGAATATATAGACCATAGACGCAAAAAAGACAAAAAAATAATTGACAAATAAAATGAGACGGATGGAGTATTATTTCAGCCGTCCTTTGGAGTATTGTTCTATTTTAAAAATTTTGTCACGTGTTTATCTTGTTGGATTGATCATGCATATTGACCAACGGTATAAATTGTGTAGTAAACCATTTATAACTTGAAAATCCTAAAACGTTAAGTAAAGACAAATTTTCACTGAAAAAAAGAAATAGGAGTATGTTGTGTTTAGGGTCGCTTTATTTATATTTTTCCTATTTTTGGTCTATTTGTAGCATATTCATTTCTTCTTCTTTTTTATCAAACTAGCTTATTCATTTATATCGTAGAATCTAGTGAGTAATCTTTAAAAAATAATAATAGATATTATTAAAAATTAACAATATTCACATCACTTGAGGAAAAATAAATTAGGCAAAACTCGATCTTAAACAATGAGCCCAACAATGAGTACTCCATTAGGCTTGTGGGATCACACTAATAATTGGGGTTGTTCAATTTACTCAAAATCTTCTTTTATGAGCCTTTATAAAAAAATCAACTCATTTGTATATTGATGAAGGCTTGATTGATTGAAAACAAACAAACAAAATTTGGATACACCAAATGTACAGCACCAGGTGTGCGACATATTTTTTAGTCTCACAAAAAAAAGTAAAGTCATTCAATTTATTTGAAACACATTTTCGAGAGTCCTTGAAAAAAACCAAATCATTAGGATATTAGTACAAACTTGAGTCCTTGTAGTGCCATAAGGCGTACACCCCGTAGTGTCATCAATTGTGGACACTCTGAAATATTTATTTGAGATATAAATTGTTCATTGTTTAAGGAACGCTGAGCACATTTTGGGTACAAAAATTTATTATCATTGAAGATTGGTAGACAAATAATTGAGACAAATTTGTCTTACAGCCTATTATCTAAATAATATTGGCCATTCATTTTTGTAAAATAAATAATATCCGATCATATAGTTACCAAAGTCTAATTAATTAGATTTTTTACATGAATAATCTACTTAACATTTCCGATAAACTGAACGATTGACGGCCTACAATTGAGGGCACTACGGGGTGTAGTGCCTCGGAGCACTATGGGGACCCCAACTCCGAATTTGTCATTATAAAAATTGAATAATTAATTAATCATTTTCCTCACATACATTAATTGTTTTTGCAACTTGTAGTCAAAGAATACCAAAAATACATTCGTGAAAATACAACCCAAATCGATCAAGATTTTATTATTATCCAATAAATTGATTTTTTACAAGATTGATAAAATAATATTTCAAATAAATTGAACGTTTCAAATTACGAGTGTGCACTCCAAGATAAGTCTCGCAAAGATGTTTGTTCGGGTTGAGAAACCAAAAATGCTATGCTCAAAAAAGCTTGCACAGAACGTGAGTGTTTTTTTAAAAAATGTGTTTACAAAACACGACATCATGTTCTCACATTAATCACACTATATATGATTCCGTGTAAACTTCCTTGCGCATAACATTTCTCTCTGTGAAAGGATATACGCTGACAAAGGGTCCCACAAATCTTTAGACTGTTCCCTGTGACCCAGTCACTCCCACCGGAGAGGAGATCCAATACGATTTGGTCTGATGACTCTGATCTATCCAATCTGATTGATAGTACATATCTCAAAAGAGATCCGTTTCCTCTAGAGTGATCTGTCGTCCACTTAAATAAATAAAAACAAATGATTTTTTTTTTTCAATCGGTAGCCACATCATTTTTTACGATAAAAGTGAATCATCAATCCGATAGTTGTAAGTGATTAATTTAATTATTTGTTCTTTTTCTAAATTCATTTGGAATTCTAAATCCTGATCCAATCGACCTTATTTTTCTGAATCCTGATCCTATCGAGCTTATTTATTAATGGCCAACTCGGACAATTTGTGTGGAAATCTGAAGTGAGCCTCACACATCTATATATGCACAAATGATTTGAATCCAGAGTTGGTTTGACCAAAAATAGACAGCTTTTACTAAATTTAATTAACTTATGATGATTTTAACTACTTCAAAAATCTAAAAATGAACAATTGAACAACTCTTTCGTTGATTTTTTTTTTATTAACAATAAGAGTCGAACTTGCAAATTCGAAAAAAATCCCCTTATTTGTTGTCATGTCGAATAACCTACTCGTGCTAACAAAAAGAAAAAATGTACTCCTAGTACATATTTTCAGGCCAAGCTCGACTTTATACTCTCGTCCCTTTTCTTTTTTATCAGCGACTTTCATACTCATTTTTTTAAATCACGACTTCATACTCTTATCCTTAAAACTTGACCAAACTTAACTTCTTTGACGAGAACAAAGATTGAAATTGTTTATCTCGTATAATTCACATTCAAAATGGTTACGTAAAAAGTTAGTTGGGTCGCATATTGACATGTTAAACGATGGTTTAAACAAATTATTTTAAACACGTCCTTTTAAATACGCGACTTAAATTTAGAATTATATTCACATTGACTTTAAGATAAGGTATAGCCTATTTGTGAGTTGTTTAATGTCCTACCATAATAATTTCTTACTGTAAATATTTTCGCTCTGAGACGTGTCTGAAGTGGCCGAATAAAATATTTATTATGAGTCTTTTAAATAAGTATCATATCCACGTTGTTATATGTATATGTAATATATAGTTTGTATGCCTATGGAGAACAATTCTAATTATGTTTCTATGGATTATTTTGTGTGCAACGCGTTAGGGTGACAGATTAAAATCTCAATTCCGATTGTAGAGTGGCAAAAATAATAGTCGTAAGAGTACTTTCGGGTAAATCTGATCCGACAATAGCAAATAAGAGTATCGAGTGAATCTGATCTGATATTAATGAATTGAGATCATCTCAAGGGGAGATCCCTTATGTAAGTTTCTTATGATGTCATTTGGGGCACAACGCGGTTCATTTAATGGTTTAATCCATGTTTACCATTAATGCAAAAAAAATGAAGTTCGTACAAGTATTTAATTAAACAAATCATAATTTTTACAAGAGAAATTAGCAGATTCAACTAAGGCTTTAGCAATATCGGATCAAACCTTTTTTTTGCAGATACTCCCTCCGTCCGGATTTGTTGGTTCATTTTGGGGATTCTAACTTTTTTTCCATCACTTTTTGTGTACTTTTTCCATATTTTACCCTTTAACTTTTGCAAATGGACAAATATTTTCGGATTTGAAAAAGTATGTTTGTGGACTAACAAATCCGGATGGAGGGAGTAATTGTTAAGCATGTCAAGATCAACAAAATAAACCGTTTCTACTGTCAAATTCATGAACAATATTATCAAGTCATATTTGGAAAAAACACGAGAGACAATAACAAGTCTCAATTACATCTAAAACACAAAAAATCATATCAACAATCCCAAGACTGGAGCATCTATTTGGAAAACTTCAATTCAACATTTACAGGCTACAGCCATTCACCAAAATGAAATCACTCATTAAATGAAATCACTCATTTTTTATTTTTATTTTTATTTTTTGGTTTTTTTATGTGAGCAATCAAAAAATGTATTAGCTTTTTGTGATTTTTTATGTGATGTATTGTGAGGGAATGATCTGTCTCGAAAAATACAATAAACTAGTTTTTGGCTTTTTGAGTTAGTGGAATGGAGCCTCAATAATCATACAAAAAAGCAACGCATCATGGAGGATTAATTTTCACAACACTTGTAGCCATTGATTCAGAAAAAATCACATTAAAAATCACAAAAACGAGCATCGCATTGGAAGATTTGGGTTCAACACTTGCAGCCATTCATACAAATAAAATCACATCAATTGAGGGGCTGTTTCACTAAGGGAATTTTTTGATTTTTTGACTTTTCACGATTTTTTATATGATGTATTGTAAAAAAGTGACTGGCTCGATTTTCATAATAAATTAATTTTATTTTTAGTTTTTTGAACTAGTGAAATGGAGCCTAAAAATGACACGGGGAAGCATGGCAGTGGAGGATTTTGATTCAACACTTGCAAGTTGCAACCATTCATTCAAGTAAAATCACAGACAGAGCACTGCATTGGAGGATTTTACTTGACATTTGTAGCCATTCACCCAGATGGAGGGAGACCAGGGTGGCCATATCTATATCATATCCTTCTTGATAGGTGTAGACGACCTGTCACCCTGTCAATAAAGGATAAATTATAAAGCCACCTTCAAGGTTTCTGACAAATACAAATTAGACCCCTACGTTTTGGAAATTATAGATTCACCCATCTTTACTAACAGCATTGATGACATGTGTGCATTTACCAATTTACCCTTATCTCTGCAGTTACAAATAACCCGCATTTCACTTGTACTCATAAATCTTGACAACCAACGCAAGTTGGTTCAAGTGATTCGGCACTTGTTCCCCTTAAGTACGGTCTCGAGTTCGAGTCTTGCAAATGGAGAAAACTTGCGCTGGGAGAGCTTTACCCCTTCGTAGGCTGACCCGGCTCGAACCGGATTTAGTCGGGGTCCAGTGGGTTTCCGGATACCGGTGGTTTAGACAAAAATAAATAAAAATCTTGACAGCAGCCTTCTTCCACACCAACACCTCTTGTTTTGGAAAACTGGGCATTCAACTGTATTTGTGTTTACTGAAGATGATGACATTTTAGTATTCAACCTATTATTTGCACAAATAGAGCAACCAACTAATGCAATGTTTGGATAGAAAGTCACTTAAAATTATACCAACAAAAAGAGTTTGTTACCTTCACATCTTTATTGTGTGTAGTGGAAAGAAAGAGAAATGGAAGAAGAGGTTAAGAATTTTTTGGTGTATAGTTAATGGACGGAGAAATGGAGGTTGAGTATTTGGTGAAGTGAATGAGAGGGAATTGGAGTTTGGTTTATGCAACTTAATGACGAATTTACAGAGAAAGAACAGATATCTAGAGAGAGAGAGAGAAATGAAAGAAAAGACTTGTGTATTCTCTGAAAAATGAATTGCACGATGTGCTTGTTCAGTGGAGGCAAAACCCCTCTTATACAACAGCTCATTAACAGCTAACAACCGACTTACTAATTAACCAAACCACAATTACAACTAATCAACTGACTTAACTATTTAACCAAACCATAGTTAACACTAACTGTTGTGCAACTGTTTGTGCATTAGTGACCTTGGTTTACACTCCCCTGCAAACTCATGGGTAGAGCAACAACCATGAGTTTGGATCTCAATAACAGAAAACGAGCCACTGCAAGTGACTTGGTGAAAATATCTGCTACCTGGTCCATGGTGCCAACATGAAGAACAGTAATTTGTTTGCTTAAAACCTTTTCGCGGATAAAGTGGTTGTCCACTTCAACATGCTTGGTTCTAGCATGAAAGACTAGGTTGGAGGCCAGTGCAATTGCAGACAAGTTGTCACACCAGATCACATGAGGAGATGTAGGAGAGACCCCCAAGTCAAGAAGGAGTTGGTGAACCCAGGAAACATCTGCAGCTGTGTGAGCAAGAGCTCTGTATTCAGCTTCTGTGGATGATCTTGCAACTGTATGCTGCTTATTGGCACACCATGAAATAAGATTTGGACCAAGAAACAAGCAATAGCCTGTGGTAGACCTGCGATCTAGATGATCCCCTGCCCAATCTGAATCAGAAAAGGCAGATAACTCCAAAGAGCCTGGAACAAATTGAAGACCTTGGTGGAATGCCCATTTAACATACCTAAGGATCCTCTTGACTGCCATAAAATGATTGTGATAGGGATTGTGCATATGCTGACAAGCTAGATTCACAGCAAAAGAGATTTCTGGATGAGTGAGTTAAATATTGTAATGATCCCACAACGGATCTAAACCAAGCATGATCTGTAAAAGGGACATCAGGATTTAATACTGATGGTTTGGAAGAAGAAGGAGAGAAGCTTGGTTTACACTCTAGCATACCAGATTTGATCAACAAGTCTGTGGCATATTTTGTTTGAGTCAAGATTAAACCAGTACCAGGATAATGCACTTCTAGTCCCAGAAAATAGTGAAGGAGACCTAGATCTTTCAATTCAAACTTGGTGCTCAACATAGAAATGAGTTCAGAAACGTAAGTGTCATCACTTCATGTGATGATTATATCATCTACGTAAACAAGAACCAAAGTAATGCCCCTGTCATTCTTCAAAGTAAACGAGGAGGGATCTGCAGAACTAGTATGAAACCCCAAATGTAACAAACAACTAGAAAACATGGCAAACCAAGCTCTGGGAGCTTGTTTAAGGCCATACAATGCCTTTTGTAACTTGCAAACAAACTGTGGATGTTCTCTGTCTTTATAACCTTGAGGTTGTTTCATAAACACTTTTTCCTCAATCAGACCATGCAAAAATGCATTGGAAACATCCAGTTGACGTAATTTCCAGTTATGATGCACAGCCAGAGATAGCACGACTCTAATGGTGGGTTGCTTAATGACTGGGCTAAAAGTCTCTGTGTAGTCAAGACCCTCAGATTGTTGATTTCCATTGGCCACAAGTCTGGCCTTATAACGAGAAACACTACCATCAGAGTTATGTTTTATTTTATAGATCCATTGACATCCAATTACATGACCATGTGAAGGAGGAGGAACCAAGGTCCAAGTGCCTTGTTTAACTAAGGCATGAAACTCCTCATCCATGGCTTGTTGCCACACTGTGTGTTTTACAGCCTCTGAGAAATAAGTGGGTTCCACTGTAGGTAATGGTAAGGGCAAAGAAACAGCAGACAAAGTAAAAAGGATTCTTGGTTTGACTATACCATGTTTTGAACGTGTGATCATAGGATGGAGAGAAAGAGAAGTAGAAGTGGTAGGGACTGAAAAAGTAGAGGGAGATGCAGAAGAATTGGAAGGAAGAACAAGAGTAGGAAGAGTATTAGGACTGCATGGAATAACAGAAGTAGCAGTAGGTGATGAAACAACAGGAGTGGCATTATTGACAACACCAAATGATGCTTGTGTAGGATGAGATATAGGAGAAGAGAAATGAGGTACAGAAACAGAAACAACCAAGTCACTGAAATCAGTCAAAGGCATATGAAAAGTGGAAACACATGAAGATGCATCTGTGGATTTAGTGGTGAGTGAGGGAAAAGGAAACTCTTGTTCAAAGAATCTGACATGTCTAGAGATATAGACCTTGGTACTAATTGGATCATAACATCTAAACCCTTTGGACATCTCACAGTAACCAAGGAAAATGCATGGTGTAGATTTGGGTTCTAATTTGTTGGATGTGTATGGCTTTAGCCAAGGATAGCAACAACAACCAAAAGCTTTGAAAGACAAGTAATTGGGTTCAGCATGAAACAAAAGAGTATAGGGAACCTGAAAATTGAGGGATGAATGAGGAAGCCTATTGGCTAGATAC
The DNA here is from genome assembly GCA_036023075.1 of Gaultheria prostrata. Taxonomy (NCBI): domain Eukaryota; kingdom Viridiplantae; phylum Streptophyta; class Magnoliopsida; order Ericales; family Ericaceae; genus Gaultheria; species Gaultheria prostrata. The sequence goes on from JAXBDA010003404.1 coordinate 22,373, forward strand.
ACGGTTGTTGTAAGAGCTTCAAGCCAAAAATAGGTAGGAAGATTAGCTTGAAGATGTAAAGCAATGGTAGTTTCAATTAGGTGCCTATGTTTTCGTTCAACAAGACCATTTTGTTCAGGAGTCTGGGGGCATGATGTCTGATGAATGACTCCAGAGGACAAAAACAGATTTAACAGAAAATTATTGATAAACTCACCTCCATTGTCACTCCTAACAATTTGAATATATGGATGAAATTGATTTAGCACACATGCTTTGAAATTGGCAATTGTTTGCTTGACTTGAGACTTGTAATGAAGAGGGAAAAGCCAACAAAATCTAGTAAAATCATCAATTACTAGAAGATAGTATCTAAACCCTTTATTAGAAGGCACAGGGGAAGGTCCCCACACATCCATGTGCACTAATTGAAAAGGTGCAGTAGTGGAAGTATGAGAAACAGGAAAGGGCAGTTTATGACTTTTTGCCCTATTACATTCTGAACAAGGAACAACAGTAGTCTTAGAAATAGGAAGATTATACTGGTTGATAAGAGAATGAAAGAGTGTATCACTTGGATGTCCCAATCTTTTGTGCCATAACATGGTGGAATCATGAGAAGTGACAAGAGCTGTGGATGAAGGAACAGAAGAACATGCTTGCTTAGAGAAGTTCAGGATAGGATACAGCCCCTGAGTGCATGGACCCTTGTAAAGAATTTGGTGTGTTGTCTTGTCCTGAATGACAAGACCAGAGGAGTCAAAAAGAAGTGTACAATTGTTATCTTTTGAGAAATGATAGAATGAAATGAGATTATGAGTAATGCTAGGTGAATGAAGAATATGAGAAAGATGAAAAGTAGTAACAGGAGTAGGTAACATACCTGTACCTGTATGTGTGACTGGAAGAGTGGTACCATTACCAACTAGGATCCCCTTATTAGGTTGAGAAGGCTGTGGTTGGTCAATATGCTGCAGAGTATTTGTGACATGGTGTGTGGCCCCACTGTCAAAGTACCAAGGTTGAGAGCAATTGGGCATGTTTGAGAAGTTAGGCATCCCACTTGAACCATTTCCACCAAAACCATTTCCATACTGACTTCCATATGAGCCACCAAAACTAACAGAAGAAGGAGTACCAACAGCAAAATCAGAACCACCAAATCCATTAAAACCACCAAAACCATTGCCACTCTGACTTCCATATGAAAGAGGCACAGAACTGCCTTGAGACATGCCACTCTGACTTCCATATGGTTGAGGCACAGGACTGCCTTGATACATCATTGACCCCCCTGTAAAGTGAGCCTGTGGTTGAGAAGGAAAATTGACACTAGATCTTCCAGACTAAGAGACAAACTGTTGGTTAGCAGGAAACATATTTGCAGATCTCCAGGGTGAAACATTTCTTTGATGTTGAGAGTACTGTGGTGAGTAAGATGCTTGAGACTTATAGTAACAAAATTCGGTAGTATGGTTATTTCGCCCACAAACTTCACATGGAAAGGGAAACAATCTGGGAGATCTGCCACCTCTGCCTCTGCCAAAACCTCTGTTAGGCATTCCATTAAACTGAGTTTGATTTGAAGTCATGTACTGGGGTTGTGAATTGTACAGTGGTTGAGACATGATGCCTTGCCCTTGAGAAGAGTTGTTAGAAAATTGATTCTGAGAGTTAAAGGGCAATTGACCAAACTGTTGACCAAACTGCTGTTGTGAGACCATTGGTTGTGTAGAACTAGAAGCAAAGTGAGACTGAGAATCCTGAGACAAGTTTGGATGCAGAGAACTTTGTGTAGTCTGAGGTCTAGCACTAGAAACAGTATGGGAAGCAACAAGAACAGTAAAAGTGTTATTGTCTGTTGAGTCCTTTGACATTTCCATATCTTCTCCATTGAGAATAGTAACTAATTCATCAAAAGTGAATGTCTCTATACCCCGTGTTCTGACTGCAGTTTTAAAGCCCTTAAAATCATGGCTTGGTAATCCACGAAGGGTATGAAAAACAAGATCATCATCCTTTAATGGATTCCCTGCAGCGGCTAGTTTCTGAGCACAGTCCTTGATTGTATCAATGTACACCTCCATAGTAGATGTCTTAGTCAGATTGTATAATCGTCCTCTCAGTTCATGAACGTGTGTCATTGACAATGAATTATAACGATTAGCTAGTGAATCCCACACCTGGCTCGCATGGTCAAACCCTAATACATAGGGTAATGTGGACTGTGAAAGTGAAGCCGTCAAACAAGACAAGATTTGACGATCTATTAGTTTCCATAGGCCATACTCTGGATTTGTGACTAAATTTCCTTCAACATTCCTAATTTGATTTGGTGGACAGACAGAACTACCATCAACATAACCTAGAAATCCATTCGCATTGAGTACGTTTTCAATCTGTGTTTTCCACAACAAATAATTGCCACCATCTAATTTGACATTCACGAGAGAGTGAAAATTTGAAACAAGAAAGGCTAGAGTTGGTGGAATTGTAACTGATACCGTAGTCATGATGAATTGAAGTCTAGAATTGGATGGAAGAAAACCTTTGAAATTGAATCTCAAAACTTCTGAAGAAATCAACGGAAGCAGTGGAAACGAAAATCTGGATCTTCGTCTTTGACCTTGGTCTAGGGCTCTGATACCATGACGAATTTACAGAGAAAGAACAGATATCTAGAGAGAGAGAGAGAAATGAAAGAAAAGACTTGTGTATTCTCTGAAAAATGAATTGCACGATGTGCTTGTTCAGTGGAGGCAAAACCCCTCTTATACAACAGCTCATTAACAGCTAACAACCGACTTACTAATTAACCAAACCACAATTACAACTAATCAACCGACTTAACTATTTAACCAAACCATAGTTAACACTAACTGCTGTGCAACTGTTTGTGCATTAGTGACCTTGGTTTACACTTAACTCTTCATTTTATAAATAGATTAGTAACGGCTATAAGCATTTCCAACAATCAAAAGGAAAAAAAAATGACATCATCCACTTTTATAACAGCTTCAAAGGATAATTACGTCCATTTTTCAATGATGTCACACAAATTCAGGTAATTCACCTTACGGCCATTTCATGTTGAGGTTGAAATAATTTCCAATACTCGAGGGTCTGATTCGTATTTGTCGTAAATCTCAATTGTGAATTTTATAATTTATCGAAAATATAATACCATAATATACGGATTGGATCAAACATGTTAACCCTATCCATATATACTTATAAAATATTACTTTTGTGGGGTACATCAAAATTACCAATAAAGTACGAGTCTTGCTAATCTTTGCTCTCTAGGTAGTGGTTAAGGGCATATAACGTGGAGTATTTAAAAAAAAAACATAAATTTTAACACACAAATGAATATCAATGTACTTAGGGCATTCTTATCAGCCTCAATAAAAATTGGACCAAATTTAACCTCAAAAATACCTTTTATAAATTAGCAAGTCACTTTTTAAAAAACTCGCAAAATCAGACTCTCTATTCTAACTTCACAATATTAAACTACTCTTTCTTTCTACTCCTACTCCCAAAAAAAAGAAAAAACTACTCTAGCAAAGTCTGGAGAGAGAGAAGTCAGGAGAGAGAATTTATTAAACAATCAGGAGAGAGAATTTATTAAACAATTCCTAACTTGTGAATAATACCACATATGATTTGTAGGGTTACTGTAGCAAAGTTTCAAGTTTTGCAAATTTACAAAAAATTTGTTAATTCTGATTTTAGGGTGTTTTTTCCTCTTTCACCCAACAAAATAGCCATCAGGGGAATTTGCCTCCCCTGATGATGATGATGCTCTTAGGATTTGGACTACTCCATAAAATATGGATAAACCTATGGGTACAGATCCATAGGTATAGAAAATGTACAGAGCACTTTGGGGGCCCACTTGTGGGTCCCACACAGAAGATCCGAACCGTTCATTGATCTTAAAATAATTTTTTCAGGGGCCTCGCAAGAAACCAGCTCGATCCGACGTTTATAAGTGGTCGATCTAAAATCCTCTTGTTTCATTCAAAATCGTTTGAATGAAACGGGAGGATTTTAGATCGATCACTTACAAACGTCGGATCGAACTGGTTTCTCGTGAGACCCCTTAAAAAATTATTTTAAGATCAATGAACGGTTTGGATCTTCTGTATGGGACCCAAAAGTGAGCCCCCAAAGTGCTCTGTACATTTTCTGGGCACAAAGGTTATGTGCATATAGCAAGATCCATAAAATATTTACTGTTACCGGTGGAAATTATAAAACTATACGTGCGTGTATAACAACGCGGCAAGCATGTGGCGGCTTTCCAGTTTTTTACGCCGCCGCTTTGGGAAGGACCCAGTCCTAAAATTTTCAAAATCAAAGCTTGATGTTGACTGTATAATCCTTTGACGATTTCGTCAAACAAAAAAACTGTTTTGACCATTCGTCGTCTTATATTTTGTCCGAAGTCCGGGTTGCAAGGGCACAACCACGAAATCCCATCCCATTCTGTCCAGAATGACTATTACGAAATCAATCCAAGCGCTTGTAGCCTAGCGGTTATTTTCCGATTCTCTTATAAGAGAGACTCGCGTTTAAGCCTCGGCAGAGACGTTAGAGGTTTAGGACCATGGATAGCTTCTAGACCCCCCTCTGGACTAACTCACTAACTCCCCCACTAATCCCATCTGATGTATATCAAATGACAAAAAAAAAGACTATTACGAAATCCCGGGTTAAAAAATACTTGAAATATGTAAAAATTAATACCATATAAAAGAATCTATAAAAGTACTAGAAGAGATGGAAGAATGCAACGGAGGGGGGAGAGTGTTTTTTGTCCTTTTCTTGCCTTATTGACATCCCGCTATTGTCAGCCCAGTGAACTGTTAATAGGAAAAACCTTTTATTATTGGTTTTTTAGTCTGAACCGGGACATGATTATGTTCAGATTCAGATTCAGAATATATTAATAAGGTACATAAGACGGCATAATTAAATAAAACCTCAATAATCACAAAATTACGTAGCATTCATATAAATAAAATTGGCCAGAATTAAACACTTTGTCTTTTATTTATTATAATAGATTTTGTGTCAATTTTATAAAAATTAAGCATTTGTCTTGACGAGGAAATTTTATAAAACTAACACTAAATATACAAAAACGATTAAAGAAGACAATATTTAAGTTTAGTTTTATATTTCGTACTCTATCAACTCCGATCGATATTTTAGATATACTTATTTTTTTTTTTTAATGTTCTTCCACTGATTCGAATGCTCAGTCCTAATTATTTTGACTAAAATCTGGAAAAAAATCAATAACTAAAAAGACAAGTTAATATTTTAGAACGAATAATTACTTTATTCCAAACATCTTCCTGATGTGCAACGAGCCAACTATGAGACAGACCAAAATTGTGTGGCGAATAAATTTTTTTAAGTTATGGTCATGTAATACCGGAGTATCTTTTTGACAATCTTATGATTGTGTAGGATTATTAATATATACTTAATCGTGCCCCAATGTCCTTTAACAGTCACAAAATTGCACAAGATTCGTAGAGCTCGTCGTGAATCCTAAACGATTGTGTAGGAGATGAGTTTCCACTATTATAAGTTGTCAAATTATCGAAAATACCGAAGTGGAAACCCAATTTAATTATGCAAAGGTAAGCATTCTACACCAATCACCGGTCATTTCATGCTAAACGGACCTTACAATCTTCATGAAAGAGAAACTATGAAATTCAATAAAGCTAATTTGAATTTCTAAATGATTTTCACATCGCATTTTTTATTAACTGTTGCGACAATCCCTTGGCATTAATCGTCACAAACTTTGTACTACTCCATAGTATGGAAAATGTACATTTTGCTTTTAACAGATCTCATGACGACAGGCGGCAATAATTTAAATTTCTTGATTTTAAATTCAAAAGGAAAAAATGGAACATTAAATTTTAAATTCTACTTTTGGAGATATCATTCTCAAAAATAAAAGCAGCTACTGTATCTCTCTATGTTTAGACGGAAGCATATCTAGATTTGAGTTTCAGATGTTTGCAATCAAAAGTCTAAAATGGAACACTGCATTTGATTGTATATATCTCTGCAACATTACAGTACTGCTTTCGAATCCTCTTTCTTTGGTGTTTTTGGTCAAAGGTACTGTTTTGAGACTTAGAAGTTTGCTCGTCTAAAGTTTCAGATTTGATATTTTTTGCCAGTAAACTCTTGCGACCACCGGGGTTATGCCTGGTCATTACTTTCAGGACTGCAAAAATTTGTTAAGGTACGCGCAAGCTGACCGGAACACCCAATTATCAAATATTGTGATAGGTTGCTGAGCGATTGTCAACTCAAGTATTGTCCGAACTCATAGCTGAGCTCCCAATAATAGATAGTGAGATTGATTTTCTCAAGAACTAGTCGATGCTTGTGTAAATTAACCTGAGACATCCTGATTTATAAAAACAATACTCCCTCCATCCTGAATTTCTTGTTCATGTACGTGCATACGTGCCAATTTTCAATTGCTTGTATCTTTTGATAATGTTTTATACTCCAATTTTGAGAACTTTATTCAATAGAATTCATCGAGAATTATCAAATGAGTTTCATATTGAACATATATAACATTATCCATTTGAGAATATACAACAATTTTTTAAAATACCCTAAATAGTACAAGTGGACAAGGAATTTGAGATGTAGAAAGTAATTGAGCCTTGTGTGTTCTCCGTGGTCCGTTGTTTATCAAGAATCAAAGCCGGCATGTTTGTCAATTTAAGGAATTGCTCTAAGGTCCATTATAGCTATTTGTAACATGTCTAGTCCACCTTATATTTTCATAATACCTCTAATCCACTTTTTTGCATTTTCTAAGGTACAAAGTCCATTCTCCATTTTTAATAGACAAACATACCCCTACATTAATTTAATACATAATACACCTATGCCGGAAGGGTAGCCGGAAAGTTCATCGGAAAATTCACCGGCGCAAATAACCATATCTAGAATCACAAGATGTGGTTATCTGGACTCACCAGATGTGGTTATTTTTTGTTTTTTTCTGTTTTATTTTGTTTTTTCTATTTTCGAATTTTTTTGGAGATTTTTTTGGCAGGTTGTTATTTTAGGATTTTGATTAATGAATTCTTCTAGCTCTTCACCAAAAAATATGTGGTTATTTGTACTATATCTTCTTTTAAGCCTATTCGGGATCAGATGTGGTTATCTGGACTATATTTAAAAAAAAAAAGCATACTGAGGATTAAATTCTCATCCACCTACATACTCCATTCGTCCCAATTTTATAGTCCCAATTGATACTTTTTGTCGTCCCAAAAATATTGTCCCACTTCAAAACTAAGTGGGTAATTGTTAAAGAATTTCCTCTTATACCCTTAACTTTTGAAATTAAAAATAATAAAAAAGTAAGAAAGTGCAATGATTGAAGGGTAAAATAAGGAAAACATGTTTTTAAAAGTACAATGATTATGTCCCCTTATTAAGTTGGAATCCCCAAAAGGGACTATAAAATTGGGACGGAGAGAGTATAAGACAAAACATATTTAGCCAAGTATACTACCAAAAAGTGGATGAGGATATCTTTTTGTGTGCCAAAAAATAGTACACTAGTTCTTCTTTGTTTGTCTTTGTTTTTACACGAGGCACATACTGCATAATGGGGGCCCCACTTCTCATTTCAAAGCCATTAAATTGTGTTGGAAATGACAAGTAGTGCAGTAAATTCCCCCAAGCTCGAAAAGAGAAGGAACATACCATAAATGGCGTAACCAGCAGTAGCAACACCTCCGGTCAGTGCTGATGCGAGCGTGTACGGAAACTCCACGACTTCTTCTCCGACTTCTTCTACAATAGTTCTTCTTTGCTTGAAGTATAAATTGCTTGAAGTATAACTTCAATAGGCGTGAAGAAAGCTTTCCAATTGGCGATAAGCATCAGAAGGCCCATCAGATATCTCCGACCGGCGGGACTTCGTCGGAATGTCGGTTTGACAAGCATGTTTCTCTCGATTTTCTTCAACAGAGTTCTCTGATCTTCTTCTTCCTTCAATTTTTTCTTGATTTTTTTTTCCATTTTGCAGTCCCTGGTACTGATCGGGACAGACCAAAACACGTCAAAGTAGGCTGGTACTCGCCGGAAAACTACCTAGGATGAAATCAGTCCTCTTCATTACCGGTTTCCGTCTAATAATCTCGGTCGACATTATTATTCAGGAAAGGGTGGTAGCTTGAAATTGTTCACCGGCATAATTTTACCAGCCGCCTGAGATGGTCACGTTCCAGCCGCCGGAGATGGTGGCGGGGGTCCGCCCGCCAAAGATGGTTGCCGGGGTTCGGATGCCGGAGACCCATTGGTGGTTGGAGTGGCCACTGGTATTTGGAGGAAGATTGCACGAAGTAATGGATGGGGTGTAAAGTAGATAGTAGCAAGGGTACTTTTGTTAAGGTGAACTAGAGACCTTTGCAAAAAGTTGGGTGGACTTTAGGCTTTAGGAAATGTCTATAGTGGATTTGTCACCAACTGACCCTTGTCAGTTTATAAGTTACATTTTGTACTACTTAATTCATTTTGTTTTATGGCAGTTTATAAGTTATATTTTGTACTACTTAATTCATTTTGTTTTATTCAACAAAAGCTCACTCTTGAATACAATTGACGTGGTTGATTTACACCAAGGGTTTTTTAAAAAAAAGAAATTAGATGCAAAAAATTATGAGCAGTTTTTTTTTTTTTTTTAAAGAAAACATAGATGTTCAAAACTCAAAAAGAAACGTTCTTTACTATTGCTGGTCAAAAAGCTCGAGACACAACCAATTATTAGATCTTGACTGATTCTACATTTTTTACATTTTTAATTGTTCAATTCATTTATTTTGTAATTATACACTAGGAATGCTCGTGCCTTGAAGCACGGCTCGACGTAATGTGACTGAGCGAAAGGTTGGGATTCTTTATCAATGTTCTATTATCTAGTGAATGCTCGTTCCTGCATACACTTACGAACGTAATATAGCCTTAATACAATTTGACTTCCGATAATGTTACTGTAGTATTTAGTTTCCGTGAAGTAAATTAATTGTCTACCTTAAGAATATAATCACTAAGCCAATACTCCAACTCCACAACCATCAAACTCCAAAATCACAAAAAAAAATATTGGGGAAGATGAAGCATCACTTGGGCACAAATAAAGCAACATATAAAAAACCGAGTAAAACTTAGGTTCAATATGAGCAAATATTGCAACGACGTTCCTCTCATACTCTTAGTACACCTGTTCAACGATGATAATGAAATGTTATTGAATATGTCCATCCCCAACTGTTCTTGATCATTAGCTTGGTGTGAAAAAAACAAGTATCATATTTAGTGTTCAAATATGCGTTAAAATACATGAATATATTGTACAGAATATACAACTATATGAAGAATTAGAGTTTAGAAGCTCCAGAATTCATATCTTCTTCCTCGATTCAGTCAGTCTCTCTGTATTGCCTCTCTCTTTATATTATGCAACAGATTTTGGGCTTAATTGTTGGGGTTAGAGACATAGTTAAATACTTAAATACAGGACATGTGGTGTAATTCTATTGTCGGTACAAAGAGTGGGTGCAGGGTTTCGGTACAAAGAGAGAGAATATGTTGTTCAAAAAAAAGTGAGAAAATTAAAGAGAGAGTGCTTATGTGATCAATCAGCCCTTGGATCTTGAGAATTTTGAACGGCCAAGATTTATGTTTGACATAAGATTAAAAACCGCTGTGTTTTGTTACATACATATACCAATTACCATGTTTGAATCATGACAAGGACTCCCACCTTCATCTTTTTTTTTTCTTGTCCCTTCTGTAAGTTCCTTATTTGTGATTGGCTAATTCCGTAATGTTTTCATGTAATTAAAATTCTTTGTAATTGCTAGTTAGTTATTTTAGTGGCGGAGTAGACGTCAAGCTCGTAATCAGCGCCTTAGCCGAATTGGATTGAAGATTCAATATGTACAAGGAATTCAAATACAACAAGGTTAAATGGGTTGCTTGAGCCACCTGGAGACACCGCTCGAGCTAGCCAGAAGATTAAATACGTATAGGAATTCGGCAGATACAGCAAGGTTAAATTGGTCGCTTGAGCCACCTGAAGAGACCACTCGAGCGAGCCATGCTAGGTCAGAAAATTTATATAAAGCGCATGTTTCATTCTTTTCATGAACCCAAGCAGCCACAACGTATATAGAGAGAGAAAAAATTCGTGAGAGCAAAAGAAACGCTTGTGGCTTGATTCCTTGAGAGATTTAATGAGTTCTTAGGATCTATATGCTCGCATAATCTCTCTCAAGGTGGATTGTTTATCTTCTACATCATCTTGAGTTCTTTGATGGAGTTCAAAGACGATTGGAGATTGGTCTAAAGGAGGAGTCCTGCGTAGATCAAGGATTCGAGGAGTCGAGTCTGGAGGAGCATCTATTAGAGCGGTTCATGAGGAGTCAGCAAATAAGTTCTTAGCCATATTGAAGGAGTTCATAGCGTGGTTGTAAGAAACTCTTTGTTTTCGCGTTTCGCGTATAGTGCTCTCTTATCTCCCGTGATGTTTGCCCCACCTTGGGATTTTTCCATGTATATTTGTGTGTTATGCATATGCTGTTTAATTATTGCGTTTATTATATGATTTATTCACCATAGTAGTAAATTAAGAGGCGATCCGATTTTTGGTTTTTCACCTTCTCCAAGGTTGTGTTAGTTGGAGGGAAGAACAAGGTGCACATTGGTTATGCGAGCCTCATCGATATTTGTGGATTGGTATGATAAGAGAGTTAAAGGAAAGACTAATATTGTTGTGTGTAGATTGTTGTGTGTGTGTTAGATTTTAAATAGCCAATTTTATAGCCAATTTTAAATACACCTCTCTCTAATATATAGCCAATTTTAAAGACATTGGAGTGGATTGTTGTGTGTGTTAGATTTTAAATAGGAGTATAACCTTAGAATAGCCAATTTTAAGCTCGTAGGAGTATTTGTTTATTTTAAGAAGTTAATAAGCAAGCACTTTATGTAGGGGTGTTTGAGAGCCTATTTTTCAGCTTTTCATTTTTAATTTTTTGGTCTTTTTGCTTTATGCATTATGGTCAGAATATATTTGAATTTGGAAGGAGTGTTTGGAAGAAATGTGTAGAATACATTTTGCAAGTGGAAAATGTGAAAAATAGGTTGAGACCTCTTTTTCACTTTTGGATTGGATTGTGCAAAATGCAAAGTGAGTTTTCACAAAATAAGTTTTGTGAATTCTCTCCTAAACACTCAGAATGCGAAAATAGAAATGGGAAAATGTAAACAACCGGCGACTGCGAAAATGGAAATGGAAAAATGTAAAAAACCGGCGGCAAAACATGCTCGTAATAGTAACATCTCTTTTGCCACTTCTTCTTGGGATTAAACTACCAACGTTTACCATCATCAAAGAAAAAAGAAAAGAAAAGAAAAGTACTATCAACTTTAACGGGTCAAAAGGCCTTTTTTTGAAAAGTCAAACCGTTACAAGACTAATGTGTCTATTGACCCAAAAGCTAATTTCTTCAAATTACGCAGAAACTGGGGGGAACGAGTACCGAGTGAGCTTTTCTTATTGTGTCTACTTTATATTTTTACGGATTTTATGTCAAGTCATTCTACTCACATAAGAGTAGTATTCAGTAAAATAATTAAATTGAAATAATTTATTTATTGGTACCAATTAATAGTCTCTGAATAATTTTTTTTAGGATTCTAAGCACAACAAAGCATTGTTCTCCCTCCAAAAGAGCTTCATCTTGACTTACTCCTATTTTTGAAGTGCATTCTCAAAGATATAATTAACGTTCGTGTTTTTTTTTGGATCGGTAACAAAATTATTATAGAAGCCTGCCAAAGGGTATATTAAGTAGGGGGAGAGGGGAGGGGACTCCATCACCGTTCGTTTTTACAAGCAAAACATACTTCAGTAAATAGTCACCAAGTTATTGATGTTCAATAAACTTGATCTTTTACTAGGCTGATATACTCATAGAGCTGAACCGTGCAAATTGTATTTTTTGAAGTCATGCACAACAATCTCTCCTGAGGTACAAAAATTGTACGTATAACTAATCTGTCAGCAAAAGATTAGAATAACAAAGCTTATGTTTTCACCTGAGCTGATTTAATCAACGGAAAATGGGCCTTGTTCGTTTAGTAGTTTTAGTTTAGTTTAATTTTGAAAATAGGGGTAATGATTGGAGAGAGATAGAAAGAGAAATAAGAGTAAAATAGGGGTAATGATTACATAACAAAATGAAACTAAGCTAAAACTATAAAACGAACAAAGATAGTACTGATTTGTGTTATTACTACCTTTTTTGACAGAGTCGGCTTAGACATGAATCCCAAGAAGCATGGGATTTAGGCCCACCAAAAAATCAAAATTTTAGGGCCCCCAATTATTTAGGAACCCTACATATGTATACTAGACGCAATATAATTTTTGTGTAAGCTC